>VMDO01015008.1:0-52599 GCA_007922755.1 Pedetes capensis | reverse complement strand
TTCTCATGAGCACAATTAGGTGTTCTGGTATTCCCATTTTCCGAAGTGTTATCCATAATTTGTTATGATCCACACAATCAAATGCTTTTGCGTAGTCAATAAAACATAGATAGACATCTTTCTGATATTCTCTGCTTTCAGCTAATATCCACCTGACATCAGCAATGATGTCCCTGGTTCCCCGCCCTCTTCTGAATCCTGCTTGATTTTCCGGTAATTCCCTGTCTATATACTGCTGCAGTCGCTTCTGAATGATCTTTAGTAGAATTTTGCTGGTGTATGATATTAATGATATTGTCCGATATTTTGCACATTCAGTTGGATCCCCTTTTTTGGGAATAGGCACAAATATGGATCTCTTCCAGTCAGTTGGCCAAGTAGCTGTTTTCCAAATCTGTTGGCATAAACATGTTAGCACCTCCAGTGCTGCATCTGTTTGTTGAAACGTCTCTATTGGTATCCCATCAATTCCTGGAGCCTTGTGTTTTGCCAGTTCTTTCAAGGCAGCTTCCACTTCATCCTTCAACACCATTGGTTCCTCTTCATATGCAACCTCTTGGAATGGTTGGTCATCTACCAATTGTTTCTTGTATAATGACTTTGTGTATTCTTCCCATCTTCTTTGGATGTTTGCTGCATCATTTAATATTTTCCCTGTAGAATCTTTTACTACTGCCACTCGAGGCTTGAATTTTTTCTTCACTTCCTTAAGCTTGAGAAACACAGAGCGTGTTCTTCCCTTTTGGTTTTCTGCTTCCAGCTCCTTGCACATGTTATAATATTTGTTTTTGTCTTCTAGAGCTGCCTTCTGAAATCTTCTGTTTAGTTCCTTAACTTCTCATGTCTTCCTTTTGCTTTAGCTGCTCTATGTTCGAGGGCAAGGTCCAGTGTCTCTTTTGACATGTAATTTGGTCTTTTCTTTTTTTCTTGTCTTTTTAAGAACTTTTTGTTTCCTTCTTGAATGATATCTTTTATGTCATGCCACAACTCTTTTGGTCTCCTATCATTTCTGTCTAATGTATTAAACCTATTTTTGAGGTGGTCTCTGAACTCAGGTGGGATATACTCAAGGTCATACCATGGCTCTCGTATTCTTCTTCTAATTTTCTTCAGCTTCAGTTTGAACTTGCATATGAGAAGTTGATGGTCTGATCCACAGTCAGCACCTGGTCTTGTTTTGACATTTTGTACAGAGCTTTTCCATCGTCCCTTTCCACATATGTAGTCAGTTTGATTCCTGTATGTTCCATTTGGTGAAGTCCATGTGTACAGTCTCCGTTTATGATGTTGAAAAAATGTATTTATAATGAAAAGGTCATTGGTCTGACAAAATTCTATCATGTGATCTCCAGCTTCATTTCTGTCACCAAGACCATATTTTCCAACTACTGAGCCTTCTTCTTTGTTTCCAACCTTTGCATTCCAGTCACCAGTGATTATCAGTATGTCTTGATTGCATGTTTGATCTATTGCAGATTGCAGAAGCTGATAGAAGTCTTCCCTTTCTTCATTTGTGGCCTTAGTGGTGGGTGCATAAATTTGAATAATACTCATATTAACTGGCCTTCCTTGTAGGTGTATGGATATTATTGTATCACTGACAACATTGTATTTCATGACAGATCTTGAAATGTCTTTTTTGATGGTGAATGCAACCCCATTTCTCTTTAGTTTATCATTCCCAGCATAGTAGACCACATGATTGTCTGACTCAAAATGGCCTATGCCAGTCCATTTTAGCTCACGGATGCCTAGAATGTCAATGTTTATGTACTCCATTTCTCTTTTTTTTTTTTTGGTGGTACTGGGGGTTGATCCCAGGGCCTCGCGCCTGCATGCTCTGCAAGTGCTAGACTGCTGAGCTGCACCCTCAGTCCATTTTTTAAGTTTTTGAGACAGGGTCTCGCTAAGTTACGCAGACTGCCTCTGGTCTCGAACTTGCGATCCTCCCGCCTCTGCCTCCCAAGCCGCTGGGATTACAGGCGTGCGCCACCGCGCCTGGCCATTTCCATTTCTCTTTTAACGGTTTCTAATTTTCCTAGATTCATACTATGTACATTCCATGTTCCAATTATTAATGGATGTTTACAGTTGTTTCTCCTCATTTTGAGTCGTGCCACATCAGCAAGTTGAGTACCCTGGGGCTTTACTCCATTTCCATCATCACAGTAGACTACTTGGAGGAGGCAACTCTTCCCCAGTAGTCTTTTGAGTGCCTTCCAACCTGGGGGCCTCATTTTCTGGCACTATATCTGACAGTGTCTCTTTGCTATTCATAGGGTTTTCAATGGCTAGTTGTTTCGGGAGTGGCTCACCAGGTCTTACTCCCTAATGGATTATCTTAGAATGTTCCATGTACTGATGAGAAGAGTGTATATTCTGTAGCTATTGGATGAAATTATCTGTAGATATCTGTCAGGTCCATTTGGTTGATAGTATAATTTAACTACATATAATATGCCTATTGTTGAAAGTGGAGTGTTAAAGTCCCCAACTCTTACTGAATTGGAATCTCTCTTGTAGATCTAATATTTGTTCTCTATATGTGGATACTCTAGTGTCATGTGTATAGGAAACAATTTTTGTTACCTCTTGCTAAATCGGTCCCTCTATTATTATAATTTCCTTTTCTCTTTTTGCAGGTAGTCTATTTTAACTGAGTATAGCTACATCCATTTGCTTTTGGTTTCCATGTATGTGAAATATATTATTTCACCTCTTTCCCTTCAGTCTGGGCTGGGGTGTAGCTCAGTTGATAGAGTGCCAGCTCCACCTGCTCTGGGGCCCTGGGTTTGATCCCCAGAATCACAACAATGAAAGAAGGACCTGGTATCCCACTCCTGGAACAATCTCAAAACAATGAATGGTAGAGAAGCACTGATGTAGTGCCAGGCATGGCATAGTATCAGGTAGTGTTTCCTTCTGTTGTACATAGGGTCACTGTGGGTTGGACCCAACTTGATGGCATGTAACAACAACCTTTAATTTGTGTGCTTTTACTAGTGAACTGAACTTCTTGCATGCAGCATATAATATAGTTAAGTCTTTTTTCATGCATTCAACCAGTCTTTTCATTGGGGGAACTTAATCCATTTATATTTAAGGTTATTTTGGTAAGTGAGAATTTATTCTTGTCATATTTATTGTTTCCTCATTATTCTGTATATCCTTTGTTCTTTTCTTTCTCTCTTTGGTTTTGTTTTTTGTAGTGATAAAGTCCGATTCCTTTCTCTTATTTGCATATTTACTCTATAAATGAGTTTTATATGTACACTTGATTTCATGATAGTTATTTGTTCACTTCCAGATTTAGCAGTCCTTTACATATTTATTGCAAGGTTGATTGAATGCTGATGAATTTCCTTAGTTTCTGCTTGTCTGTGTTAATAGGCTGTCACTGTGACAAAATACCTGAGAAAAAGAACTTATTAAGAGCAAATATTTACTTTTAGCCCATGGTTTCAGAGGTTTCAGTCTGTGGTTATTTGGTCCCATTGCCTTTGTGCCTGTGATGGCACAGTACATCATAAGAGGAAGACATGGTGGAAGAGGCCTATTCACCTCATTGTGGCCAGGGAGCAAGAAAGAAGAAGCTAGGGTCCCACTATTCCCTTTAGCACTCACTTCCAATGACCTAACTTGCTTCCACTAGGCCCTATGTCCTGCAGTTCCACCACCTCCCCATAGCACCACAGGCTGGCATCTAAGCCTTCAACACATAGACTTTGGGGGGACATTCAATGTTCAAATTACAGCACAATGAAAGACTTTCTCCTATTCTGAAGGATAGCTTTCCTAGGTAGAGTATTCTTGGTTGGCAGTTTGTCTTTTAGCACTTTGAATATGTTATGCCTGCAGGGTTTTGTACTGAGAAATTTTGATATTCTATGGGAAATTCCTTTATGTGTATTTATGCTTTCCTTCTTTCTTTCTGATTTTTTTCCTGCTTTAAAAATTCTGCCTTTGACTTTTGACAGTTCAATTATAACCTGCCTTGGTAAGGATAGAATCTGTTTGCGACTTTTGAGCTTCTTTGATCTGTCATCTGACTTGTTAGGTGTTATGGAGTCAGATCTGACTCATAGCAACCTTTTGTACAACAGAACAAAACACTCCTTGACACTGTGCCACACCAGGCACTGTGTCAGTGCTTCTCTTCTATTCATAGGGTTTTTTATGGCTGATTGTTTTCAGGGTTGTTTTGGGAGTGGGCTGCCATGACCTTCTCCCATTTTTGCAGTGCTGGTGATTGAACTCAGGGCTTCAGAGCACTCAGAGCAAGTGCTGTATCAACTGAGTTAAACCCCAGCATCTTCTGACAAGGTAATTTCAAAAGACCTATATTCAAGGTCACAGGTTTTCTTTCTTTCTCTTTCTTTCTTTTCTTTCTTTCTTTCTTTCTTTCTTTCTTTCTTTCTTTCTTTTTTTTTTTTGTGGTACAGGGGGTTGAGCCCAGGGACTTGCACTTATATGCTTTTGCAAGTGCTGGACCACTGAGCTGTACCCCAGTCCTTTTTTCTTTTTCTTTTTCTTTTTTTTTTTTACTTTTTTGAGACAGGGTCTCACTAAATTACGCAGACTGCCTCTGGTCTCGAACTTGTGATCCTTCTGCCTCTGCTCCTGAGCCCCTGGGATTATAGGCGTGCACCACCATGCCTAGCCCACAGATTTTCTTCTTGATCTAGTCACTGTTGAAGCAATAAAGAGAGAAGGTGAGGACCTTAATGGGGTCACGAGTAAACAGCTATGCTCAGAAAGTCATGAGTTCATTTAAGTCAATAGCAGGTAATTGACCCTGAACAGTGTGAGCTGGTAATTTGGAAATCATGAGGCATTAGAAATGGTGAGGGCTGTTAAATTTTGGAAATGAGGATCCACACATCTGAGATTTCACATCAATGTGGGGTACAGTTAATATCCAAGCTGCTAAGCTTTTAAAGGCTGGGCCTAACTCCTTCTCTGCACTTCCATGGATGGTCTTCATCTTTCTGGATGGAGTAGCCTTGAAGTATACACAGGTGTATACAAACTTACTCTAACATTTGAATATGTTCTAGATCTGTGGTCTTTGGTTGAAACCCCAGACTTCTGAATGCTATTTTGTATACTGAAGTATAGATCAGATTAGATGTTCAGATTAGAGGTATAGATTAGAAGTATAGAGATATCAGATTAGAGGTATAGATCAGATTAGTGGGGAGGTGTGGGTGGCTGAGGGAAAAGCCTATGAGAGAAATTGAGGAGGGATCTGGAGGAGTCTGGGAGAGGCATCAGGCTATTTACTATGCAGGTTTGACTAATGTAAAGTCAAGTGAGAAGGAAAGAAGTACGAGAAGAAACCTGGTAGATCACATGAGATCCATACATATTCTTTCCTTGTTCTTATAATTGGAAAAATATTTCAACCTAATGATCAGGATCACACCCATGTAACAAAGATAATTCACAAAATTTTGAAGTGGTCCATTTGAAATAACAGAACCACTCTTGCTCTACCTCTTGCTTCTTCCTCCTGTGTAGTCTTTCTATAAGCAAGGCAGTACCATATGCTTGTCTCTTTAATGTACTATGACCTAATGAAGTCACCTTGACTTTCAGCATGCTTACTCATGTAGTAATTCTTGTATACTTTCTTGAAGACTATCTTACCATTCTATGAGTATTATATCTGCTGCTGTATGATGTGTTATGTGATTTTCCAGTTGACCCTATGATCAGGGGCCTAATCTGACCCTTATTTTCTATGTCCTTGGTCCCTGAATGAGATACTTTGATTATATTTTTATGTTTGTGGTTGGAGAGTTGCAGAAGTCTAAAATGATTAGTAGTAGTTGAGGCTACAAAAGCAGAAAAAAGAAGCCTCTACCAAGATGAGGTGTGTATGTCAGTAAGAATTGCCAGGCTTTCTAGAATAGAAATTTTAACATAGTAAACTTGCTACTAAGTGGCAAGTGGGCTCCTTAGTGAATAGACTATGCTATACTGGGAGCTCAGCTTTAGTCTATCATTGATAAGTTTGACATACAGGGAAAAAATACCTAGGACTTCTTTAGAAAGTAGAGTCCATATTCTTGGGGGACACATATATATCTTCCATAAGGGACACTGTGGCCATGGTATTCATTTGTCATTGGTTGATAATGAACATTAACTAATGACAACTGTCAGAGCCATTTTTGTGTGGTTTTTCATTGCTTCTAGCTAGGTTCGTGTCTATAGTGAGTCTTAACATAAGATACAAAAATCAGGAATTCAAGAATATACCTGCACTTTGTGTCCAAGCCCTTCTGAGATGTGTCATAAGGAAGATTGTTTGATTATTTGATCTTGAGCAAACTCTTAAAGTAAAATCATTTTTATTTAGTGGCAAAAGTAGACAGGAGGCAAGCTGGGTCTTTGTTATTGCTGATTGTGTTCAGTGATGCCTGCTGCAGACCAGCTGCAGCCTAAAATCTAGGGATTCCCAAAAGCATATGAGGAGTCGGCGATGGGTAACAGACACAGCAGCTCAGAGGCTGTTCCGTTTATTTCCAGATAGCTCAGCCTTTTTATACAGAATTACAATTCACTAAATCTTATGAAAGGTCAGAAAAAAGACAAGGAAGTTGGTAGAATTGATGGATTACATCAAGGTTTTGTTAACAATCTCTAGATTAAATTATCACACGAGTGTTAGGTTGGTAATTAAAGTAAAAAATTAACTCAGAGACAAATTGTGTTTTACTTCAAAGAGATAAACCAAGATGATCTGAGCACCTACACTTCCTGTTTCTAATTCAATTAACTATTCTTAACTTTATGCAGGAATTAGGGGTAGTTAACTGTTACCTGTGTGTCACCCCACTGAGTCCATTTGTTATGACAAATGGGTGCTTTATCTTACCAGAATGGTTTGCTTACTGTAGAGCTGTTGGTACAAAGGCTTTTGTTTGTGTTGATTTAAGGAGATTATGCTGTTGGAAGTCATTCAGGAATTCCCCTTAAGAAAACCTGCTAGGGCTTGTCAATTCCCAATCTGAATCAGCACTGCTCATAGAGCCAGAAGATTATATATGACCAATTAAAATTAAAGAAAAAGAAAAGATGGGGTTCTAAGTCCTTTTCCATGAAGAGACCTTTTGGAGGTACACTTCCCCTCTTGGCAGACTTTCCCTCAGAGGCAGAAGGTACTTTTTCCCTTTTCAGTAGATTTTTCCCTTCAATACCTTTATTAAAGATACTCTTCCTTATGTGGGGACTCTGTCTACCCATCATGAGTGGATCTGGACCTGGCAGATGCTTATATGTATTGACGGATGTCATGTCTTTTGAGGTTCAGGGAATGAAGACTGACTCATGTCTATCAGAGTGAGATAAAGGAGTGATAGTAGAGATGGATTTCTTGTCCTGCCAGTGTAATTTGGCTAAGACCTTTTACTTTTGGATAAAGTGTAATGGAAGTCACCTCTCATTGTTCTCATTTTCAGGATGGGAAGAAATTGGTAGTAACAAACTTTTTCAAGGGCTGAATACCTTATTACAGGATCCCCTGCATTAGGTTTAGTATGAAGGCTAATCTTCCCAAAACTTAACAGATTAGAATTCCAATACTAAGAGCTCACACAAGGTATGTAAACATTTTTGTGGTCTTAGGACCTACACACCCGCTTTTCTCGCCTGTGGGTCCATGTGCCAATCTGTATGTTGAGCTGGGATTTCTGCATTAGTGGGGGAATCCTGGATTACAGGCAGGCCTGAGATTCTGAGGGGATGTTTTTACTACTACTACTACTACTACTACTACTACTACTACTACTACTATTATTATTTTGCACAGTACTGGGATGTTGAACCCAGGGACTTGTACATGCTAGGAAAGTGCTCTGCTGCTGAGCTATACCCTCAGCCCTCTTTTTATTTATTGAGACAGAATCTCACTAAGTTGTGCAGGCTACTTCTGGCCTCAAACGCAAAACCTCCTGCCTCAGCCTCCCAAGTAGCTGGGATTACTGACAAATACCATGGTGCCTGGCTATCAGTGTGTCTTATTCCATACAAATCTTCTCCAAACATATGAGATTTCCTTGGGCTCTTGTTGTTATTGGATGCCATGGAGTTGGGTCTGACTCATAGTGACCCTGTGTACAACAGACGAAACCCTCCAACACTGCCATGCCAGGCACTGTTGTCAGTGCTTCTCTGCTATTCATAGGGTTTTTGATGGCTGATTGTTTTGAGAGTGGGCTGCCAGGTCCTTCTCCCAACCCTTCAGCACCTGGTATTCCCAGGTGATCTCTCAACCAAGTACTAACCAGGCCCAATCCTGCTTAGCTTTCCAAGATCTGATGAGATCTTATATTCTTTTTCTCTTCTAAAATGGAGAAGATTGGTGATAAAGTGCAGCAAATTAAACAAATATGATCATGAATTGTGGACCTTTGTGAGATAGAGCATGCAGAGGGAAGGCCATGGATATCCTCTTGTGCATTTATGTTCAGCTAAATTTGTTGGTGAGAAGCTACCAGTTCATCTTAGTGCATTTTCAGTTTGTTGTTAGGTGCCATTGAGTTGGTATCCAACTCATAGCAACCCTATGTACAGTAGGTGAAACACTATTGTCAGTGCTTCTCTGCTGTTCATAGGATTTTCAATGGTGGATTGATTTTTGGGAGTGGGTTGCTGGGTCCGTGTCCCAAGAATATAGCACCTGGTGTTCCCAGGTGATCTCCCATCCAAGTACTAACCAGGCCTGGCCCTCCTTAGCTTCTGAGATCTGATGGGATCGGATGCCACAGGGCTATGGTTGCCGGCTATTTTCAGTTTAGATAGTGACTTTTGGATAGAAGCCTTTTGCCAATCGACTTGACAAACAATGGAGATGGTGACTTAAGAAAAGATGAAATATCACTATTCAGCTTTTTGGTTCATAACAAATTTGAGGTTTTGGCTGTTCCTGAGAAGATAGGAGGTGAAATAATACTAGTTTACAATGCTTTATATTGGTCAAGGCACTTCTTACAGAGTCCTGTATGATTTTTTTTTTCTTTTTGGGACTTAAGATCTACGTGTTACTACATCCGCAATTCATAGGCAACTTTTCCAAGATAATCTAGCTCAGGTGTTATTGAGAATCCAGTTCACCTGAATAGATCTCCTGGTTTTTATGGACACTATTATGTTTATATAAGCAATTAATTTATCTACCGTTTTTCTAGATTTCATGGAAGATCCATCAGTTCAGAGAGAAATGATGTAGTTCTAAGCACTCTACTGGTAAGAATCCTCCCTACATGGTGGCTCTGCTAGGATCCTCCTGGGAATGCTGAATGTTTGAAGCCAGCTCTTGAACTCTATCTGGGCCACTGACAAGCCCATAGCGGGCAATGATTTTCCTTAACTCAGGAGTTAGGGCCAACTTTAGCTCTTTGGAAGGTTGTAGGTGTGGGCTGGGTGGATGAACGACACATAGCAAATTTCCTAGGGGAAGAGCCACCAATAGGCAGTGAACCATGCCAGAGAATAAAACAATTTGTATTTTGGACTGTAACAAGGTAGAAGAATTGGAATATATATGGAAATTAGAGAAAACCATGACATGTCAGAGGCACTAGAAATGGGCAGGACACATCTTGAGGGGACCCTTGGTTAGTGTTTGCCACCTACTATATTGTTCTCAGGAACATAAACCTTACAGTCTGTCCACCTCTCTCGGTTTCTCCTCAGCATTTAGGGTAGCCTGTATCCAGTTGATTTTGTTTAAAGCCTCTACATTTACTTTAAGCTTGTGTGCAGGGCATTTCTTTTCTTCTCCTTCCTTCCTTCCTTTCTTTCTTTCTTTCTTTCTTTCTTTCTTTCTTTCTTTTTTTTTTTTTTGGATTCTGAGTCCTGTGTGTGTACCTAAGGTTAGGCTGTGCCTTGCCTAGAAATTTATTCTGCTTCTAGCATCTCAGAAATCTGAGAGCAATAACATAAGAGTTCTGTTGTCAGGTTGAATTTTACCTAATTTGGCAAGAGCAAATGTAACTGAAATCACAGCTCATAATGGAACCGTTAGCTTCTGGCCTATGACCATGAACTAGAAACACCAGCCCAGCCAATGTCCCTTTAAATGCGAGAGGAAAGTTCACCAGACAAGGCGGCCTCACAAACCAAAAACACAGCATACTTTGCAAGCTCTGAATGGAGGTTCAGTACTTCCCCCAAATCCTCATTACCTCCAAAGACCTTAGTAAACTTATTAGCTTCCCCTAACCCACCCAGTGCCGGGCATCCAACCCAGAGCTTCACACATGCTAGGCAAGCACTCTACCACTAAGAGTTACACTCCTAGCCCCTTAGGCATCTGATTTTCATGCTCTTGTTCTCTAGGAAACCATGTCTACTCATTCTATCATAATATCACCTGTACCTTTTGTAACCTGAGCCATATTTAGATGTAGCTTATAAAATTGAACTGCCTGAACCTACCAGAACCCTCTTCTGTTTTAACCAGTAGCCATATTTTCAAATAGCCTACATTTGAGCTCATTAATTTTCTTTTTTCCCTTTATTGGTTAATGTTGGTGGGGTATTGAGTAATACAGCATTTGCTTTTTCCATTATGCAACTATTATATCACTTTTGGTAACACTTTCATCAACTTATGAGGTTTATGGAGCCTTTTGACTAATATGTGGTAAAACTCGTATGCATATTTGAGTTATATTCCCCTATTTTTCTCACGTACTCATGAAGTTGCCTCATTTACATTGAGATTATCCTCTCCCCTTTATCCTTCTACATTGTTTCTCCTCCCCATCCCACTGTCCACAATCTTTGTTTCCCTTTGCTAGTCCCCTCCCTCCTTCTTTCTACTCTTTATATTTTCCCTTCTTTGCTCATTAATTTTCTTTTTTCTGTTTGTTCTACTCTAGTGATGCCTTCTGTCATGTCATTAATTTCACTTAGTGTATTTCAGCTCAAGGATTTCTGTTAGAGATGAAGGCAATTTTTTAAAAATTGTTAAATTTCTGTTAGAATATTGAATCATTTGCTTTCTTTTTAAAAAATAGCCCTTAGAACAATTTTATTTGATCATTATACATTGTATACACATATTGAATTATCATAACATTCCACAGATATGTACAATCATTATGTCCATTAAAAACATTTAAAAACTTAAAAATTAAGTAAATTTACCATTAAATTATATTTTCTAATAAAGGTGATAAATACTGAAATATCATCCTTTCCTAATTATTTTACTATTATTCATGTCCTTGAGGTAATTTATATCTACTGCACTTGTGAGAAAGAAGTAGTATACATGAAGGTGTGCCATTGTGCATCTTCACAACTCTGTGTTCAGTGACATCATGTTATGGTGAAATCAGCCACAGTAGGAATGTTTATATGAAAGACACTGGGAAACATTAAGAAAGTGGTATGTTGTTGTTAGGTGCTGTCAAGTCTGGTCTGACTCATAGCAACCCTATGTACAACAGAATGAAACATTCCCCAATTCTGTGCCAGGCACATGATCTTTTTTATGTTTAAGTCCATTGTTGCAGACACTGTGTCAATCCACCTAGATGAGGGATTTCCCTTTTTTCATTGATCTGCCACTCTCCCAAACATGATGTCCTTCTCTAGGGATTGGTCCCTCCTGACAACATGTCTCAAATACGTATGACGCAGTCTAGCCATCCTTGCTTCCAAGGAGCCATATGATGTGACTGAAAATACCATGGCATGAGTCAGGTGCACCTTTGTCTTACATGTGACATTTTCACTTTTCAACACTGTAAAGAAGTCTTTTGTAACAGCTTTTCCCAATGCAATGCATCTTTTGATTTCTTCACTGCTGCTTCCATGGTTATTGATTATAGAACCAAGTAAAGCAAAATCATGGGCAATCTCAATCTTTTCTCCATTTATTGTGAAGTTGCATACTGACCCAGTTGTAAAGATTTCTGTTTTGTTGATGTTGAGTTGCAGTCCATACTGAAGGCTATGTTCTTTGATCTTCATCAGTAAATGTTTCAAATCCTCTTCACTTTTAGCAAGCACAGTTGTGTCATCGGCATAACTCAGGTTGTTAATGAGTCTTCCTCCAATCCTGATGCCATGTTCTTCTTCATAAAGTCCAGCTTCTCAGATTAAATGCTCAGCATAGAAATTAAAGAGATATGGTAAAAGGATATAGCTCTGATGCACACCTTCAAGAAAGTGGGATAGAAAAGGTTATTAATTCTATGGGACATGGTGGTGCACCCCTCTAATCCCAGCAACTTGGGGGGCAGAAAGAGGCAAGAGGATTGCAAATTCAGGGCCAGAGCAAGTTTGGGGCCAGAGGCAGCTGGTGTAACTTAGTGAGACCCTGTCTCAAAATAAGAAGTAAAAAAATGGTTGAGGGTGTGACTCAGTGGTAAAGTACGTGCAAAAGCACGCATGAGGCCCTTGGTTCAAACCCCACTACTACAATAAAATAAAATTAAATCCACTTCCAGAATATTCAAAAAAGGTTATTGATACATATTAAACTCAAAGTTGTCAAGTCTGTAGTATTACACTATGAGTAGCCCTTTTTATTATTTTATTTTATTTTATTTTTAGCCCAGTATGGCCCAGAACTCATTATGTAGCGCAAGCTGACGTCAGACTTATCTTCTTGTTTCAGCCTCCTGAGTGGTGGGTTTATAAGTACGTACCACCATGCCTGGTGTGAATAGCATTTTAAGATTGGGGAAATATTCCTGCAGCAGCAAGAATCCATTATTTGATTCAGCAAAGAGGTTGCTCACATCATATCAGAATAAAGTTCAAGTAAGTGTCTTTGCTGTTTCACTAATGTAAAGAGAAATAAACAACCTTTGTGTTTAGAACTATACTCCTTTGTCAAAGATGTAAGCAATGTCTTTAAACTGAATCAGATAGCAATCAAGAATTTATTCAGAGCCTAATTTCTTCAAACCGCAGTTAACTTGCCCAATAGCTTTAAAAGATGACATAAATCAATGAGACATGCTGTGCTAATCATTTGGTTGCCTTTTAAAACTTAACTCTTTGAACACCATTGAAAGGGTAGAGTTGAAGTCAATCTAAGAATATTCTATCACATCTAGGTAACCCTTTAAATAGATTTTATTGGCATTTTTCACATCCTTTAAATCCTCCGGCCAGGATTTCCTAACCCAGGAGACCAGAGACTAAAGTTTGAGATTTTGGGCAATGATCCTGTATTTCTGGAAAAACCAACCAACCAACCAACCAAACAAACAAAAATGCTCCTTAGTTCTTATCTAATTCTCAGTGTGGTCTGAAACAAGCAAAGGGTTAGGGTAAAATAAAAAAACCCATTTATTTCATCTTTACTGCAGGGAAGGTCCTGACTATTATCTTTACTGATGAGAAATCTAAACTTCACCTATGCCTTGCTCAAGATCCTATTATTCCTCCAAACATGGAGGACCAGGTAATACACAGCAATAATTTTTTTCCATTTGTATCTCAATTGCCATTCAATTTTCTTTCTGAGACTTAATTGCCTTTTGACATTAGGAGAGAGAATATGATATGGCTTTAACAATTTATCTTGTTGTTGTTGTTGTTGTTAGGTGCCGTCGAGTCGGTATCCGACTCATAGCGACCCTCTGTACAACAGGGGAAACACTATTGTCAGTGCTCCTCTGCTGTTCATAGGGTTTTCAATGGCAGATTGATTTTTGGGAGGGGGTTGCCAGGTCCTTCTCTCAAGCCTACAGCTTCTGGTGTTCCCAGGCGGTCTCCCATCCAGGTACTAACCAGGCCCGACCCTGCTTAGCTTCCGAGATCTGACGGGATCGGCTGCTACAGGGCTACCGCTGCAGGCAAAGTGTTGCCCAGACTGCCCTCGAACTCGCGATCCTCCTGCCTCATCCTCCGCAGCAAGTTGATTACCGGCGTGTGCCACCACGACCGGCAAAATATATAATATACTCTCCAAATTACTGGAGAAATGTTGTTGGGATTGCCTTGGGAGTGGATTGCCAGGTCCTTCTCCCATTTTTGCAGTGCTGGGAATTGAACTCGGGACCTTAGAGACTACAGCGCAGCGCTCTACCAACTGAGCTAAATCCCAGCCCCCCAATTTATCTTAGAATTTGTTATAATTAAAATATGTAAAATAATTCTGGTCTAATAAAATGGCAAAATAAAAAAACAGTCTATAATCTAATTAGGAGATCATTATATAGTAATCACAACTTATCTTTACAAAATACTTTCAGGTTAATCATAATGAACTGTTTCATGATATTGGGATTTAGCTCAGTTGGTAGAGTGCTGCACTGCAGTCTCTGAGGTCCGGAGTTCAATTCTCAGTACTGAAAAAATGGGAGAAGGACCTGGCAATCCACTCCAAAGGCAATCCCCAAACAGTCAGCCATTGAAAACCCTATGAGGGTCACTATGAGTCGGATACCGACTCCACGGCACCTAACAACAACAACAACCACAAACAAATTTCATGATAAAATTTAAACACACCATACAAATAAACTAAAAGAAAAGACAGATCAACTACTATATGAAATATCAGTTTAGTCTCACATTACTGGAATAAAAGTCTACTTTTTAAAAAAGATGCTCATTCATTCATATATTATTTCCTTGTTTGAAATTGAGTATTTTAGGTGTTTGATCAACAAAGTAAAACCAACTGCCCTGTTAGATCAGGGCCGTTGCTGCCACCTTCTGGACACTTTCCATAATAACATACAAAACAGCTCGAAAATAAACAATTGAATTTTAAAAATTAAGATTAAAAAAAAGTGTGTATGTTCAGACATAGCCACCTTCTACCATGAAAATCTAGAATGTACAAAAAAATGCTGCATCCTGGACTTCTCTATTTCTTGTTCATTCAATTTAGTTCCCATCATAATGGGGAAAAATGATTTTTCTTTAATGTCTATCACAAGAAGATCTCATTCTGATTACCTTTCTACATTTAAAATTATTAACCTCAGTCTCCCACAAGACTTCAGTCTCTACCCCCTACTAGTTTGTGTCTTGCTAACTCATGGATGGAGCAACTTGCTAAATACACAACACCCAGTAAAATTTGGATAATAATTTTGGATAATAATAATTTGGATAATAATTTTGTCTATTAAAATTTATTAATATCTTAATGTAACTGTGCTCTAAATTACTCATTCTTTACTTGAAATTTAACTTTCATTGAGATATTAAGGAAATACATTTCAGGGAAGTATTATAAGAATGTTCTTAACCATCTACTTAAAGTTAATCCCATTTTACAATGAAATAATGGATAATAGGGACTATTAGCAGCTTCCATTTCATCATAAAATACTGAAAATACTGAATAATGGGAATATACACAAGGAAATGTACAAGGGAAGACAGGCGTGGTAGTGCACAACTGTCATACCAGTACTCTGGAGACGGAGATAGGAGGATTGAGAGTTTGAGGCCAGTCTGGGCTACATAATGAGATAATGTCTCAAAAAGAAAACAAGGGCTTGCTGTATTGATCAATGGTAGAGTACTTGCTGGGTGAGTAGATGGTAGATTGGTCAATGCTAGAGTACTTGGTGCATGATGCCAGATGCTCTCCAGCACTGCAAAAGAGAGGGAGAGAAGGAGAGAGAGAGAGAGAGAGAGAGAGAGAGAGAGAGAGAGAGAGGGAGAGAAGAGAAAGAAGAGAGAGAGAAGAAGGAGGAGGAAGAGAAGGAGAAGAAAGAGAAAGAGGAGGAGGAGGAGAAGGAGGAGGAGGAGGAAGTAATAATACTGTATAAAGGGAGGCAACCACGGGACAAAGCAAAACAAAGCCAGTGAGAAGGATAAACAATTATCCACACAGATGATTAATTCCCATTGTGTACCAGAAACCCTTTCCATGTCAAGTCGTTTTGTAACAGAGGTTATGCATCATCATTAATTTCTTTCTTATGGAATAAAAACATAGATCTGACTATGAAATCATGGGGACATCATTCTTAAATGTACTTGTACATGGTATTTGAAAGTTTCCAGATGACAGAAGGTATGGCCACATTTGTCACACTTTTAGGGTTTCAAATTGGTGTGGATGCATGAGTGGATGTTGAGGTTCCCCCTATGGCTGACACATTTATTGCAGTCTTCACATTCATATGGTACTCTTTGTGTGGATCCTCTTGTGACCAAGCAAGGTGGACTCATGGTGAACTCTTTGAGACAGACTCTGCATTTCAACAGCTTCTCTCTGGTGTGGATGCTCTGGTGAATGCAGAGGTCAGAGGGCTGCATGAACTGCTTGTTACAGGAATTTCATTTAAAGGGTCTGTCTCCTACGTGTGTCCTCTGGTGACTGATGAATTGGGATTTAAAATGAAAGCTTTTCTTGCATGCTGTGCATTGATGTGGTACAAATCATGTAGCTTCTTAGACACTAGAATGACCAACTGGTTCCACAGGGCTCAGAAAGGGATGGGACTGAATTGAACCCAACTTGTCCTGGGAATTCTCTGTTGTCCAAATCCATGGTCTCTCCTTGAGGCTCTTCTTGAGAAGAGGGGGTGTCATCTGGTTTTCTTTTGGAATGTCTCAGACTCTGAGGATCTACTCTCTTCTCAGCCAAATCTTCTCTTTCCAGAACGTGGAAGGAAGGTGTACTAGCATGTACATTTGCAGCAGAAGCTCCTTCCTGGGACTGCTTCCCATCCTTTGCTATCATAGAACCTGCAAGACCCTGAGAAGCTAAGGCTCCTGACATTGAAATGCTATTGCCTCTTTCATGTCTTCCATCAGATCTTTCTTCAAGTTCTGCTTGGGTTTCACACTCTCCAGGTCTCCTTTTTCAGGAATGATTTCTAGCAGGAAATCCTGTGTCTGGCTACAGTATAACCCTTCAATCCCAGGCAGGTTCTGCAGCTGTAGGCTGATCCAGCCTCTTTCAAGATGTTCCTCACTCTTAGAGCACCAGTGCTGCAGGACAAGTTTATCACATCATCCAACTCACTGGCCTCAGCTTTGGCCATCTGAACATCTGAGTTCTGCACAGGAAGTAGCTGTCCTTGTGAGATAATTATGGACCATCTCTTGAATTTTCCATTATTCCTCAGCATCTCCTTCAAATTTTTGCAACTGTTCATCCCGTTTTCCTTAACTAAGACCTGGAGGTCCTTGGGCATGGAGATCATGAACTACTCTATGATCAGCAACTCCAGGATTTCTTCCTTAGTGTGTAGGTCCAGCCCCAGTCATAGATGGCACAATTCAAAGAGCCTCATCAGATCCTGGATGGGGTCTAACCTCTCCAAGGAGATGAATGCTCTGAAGTTCACATGCCAAGTATGAGAGTTACAGTCTTGCACTCCTAGGTGCATTTCTTGGCACATTAAAGATGGTGACTCTGACCCAAGGCTGTCCTGGGGCTTTCCTTGATCCAATACAATGTCATGTCTATCGCCACATGTATGGTGGCTCTCTGACAAGTTCTTGTAGAAGCCACTACCTAAGTGACACCTGTTTAAATAGATCTACTATACTCCCATCATTAATCAATTCACTGTTTACAAGTCTTCTTCCTATCTTCTGGCCCACGACCTCCTCTGTCTGGGCTCCATTCTCAAATGACCCTTGAGCTGAAACAGCTCCATTTATATCTCATTTCTGTTGCCTGGAATCTCATTGAGGTTTCCTTAAAACATGTGTTTTAAGTTCTTGAAGTATTCACCTCTACTATTTACTATGTGGTCAGTTTCTAGTGCCAATTTTGACCATTAGGTGAAGTCATACTGTCCTGAGAGCTCTTGCTGGTTGGTGCATGGTGCCATATGAGCATTGAAATATCAGGTATTCCAGGCTGTTTTTGCCTATTTTTCTAGAAAATTTAACGAGGCTGCTTATTTTCTCTGAGCCTATAGTCACTTCCACTATTTCAGCACTAAAGCGTACCCTAAGTCCAGGTTTAACAGGAGTCTGCTGCTGGTATATTGTCACTGTTTCACTACTAAAGGATGATCCAAGTCCAGATTTGTCCCAAATCTGCAGTTCATGTGTTGTTCAGCGTGATGTGAGTGTACCTAAAAAGGGTAGTCTATCCTCTACTAAAGCTTCTCCCTTGGGCTAGGGTAGCCCAGAAATCTTATCCTCAGTCATCGGGCAAAGGACAGCACCTTGGACTTCTTCCTAGCTCTTGATGGAATCATCATAAAGGGACCCACTCTCAGGCTCCTATGCCATGCCTATAGCCACCAGCGCTTCAAATCTTTGTTATACTCTGAGTCCACGTTCTAACAAAAGAAGAAATGCAATGGAGTAGAACCAAGGCCCACACTGCTATGGATTATTTGCTTCAGAGGCAGACTTGTGGCCCAAGATTGCTGCAATGAACCACAGATGATATTGGCCAGAATAGAATTTTGATAGACTGGGGTTGTCTCCAAATGGCACCTAAACTCTTCCAAATGCACAGTCTGTGGGCACTGGCTTGGGGGTGAGGACTGTTTGAATCTGCCTAGTGTTAGGTTTTACCAGCCCAGCACTAAGTTCCAAGGCAAAGAACCTGTCCCTTTTCCCTGTCCTACCCTCAGCAAATGGAGTCTTGCTCCACACTATGCTACCCAAGGTTGGGACTGTGTGGATGAAGGCAGTTTCTCAGCTACCACAGCTGATCCTAAGCTAGGTCATGCCTGAATTTCACAGCTACAAGCAGCTGCATAGTCTCAGGCCCACACTGCATATGGTGATGATGCAGGCTGAAACATAAATCCATTCCATAAAGGCCCAGATTTTGACCTGGTGCCAGGGCAGGTATAGTGGCTACCTTTAGAAGCACTGGTCTGGAGGTAGATAGCTATGCTGATGAGCTTGGTGAGTGGGTAGGGGAGGAAGTTCCTTAGCCACCAAAGTTGATAATAAGCTAGGTCATACCTGAGTCTCAACAGCCACTGGGACCTGTACAATCGAGAGAGAGGAGGGCATCCCAGGCCCACACCAAAGCAAAGATGTAGGAGATAAACTTGAGTCTGTCTCATTGCCATGCAAGTCTCCCCTGTACTAGGTTTCTAGTCTAATATCTGGACTTTATTACTTCTTACATTCCCAGGCAGGAAGTATCTCTGTATACCTGCATAGAGTTGGGGAAGAATGGCATCAGCAATCCTTTCCTTCTTGTCACTATCCACGTATCTTTATTTTATTATACTTAAACCAGGCACTATAGTGTCTTGCTGGGCTTCCTAAACAGTTTTTAAGGCAATCTGTGTGGGAATCATTCTTCAAACTATGTCTGTAGGGAAATGATCACTGGAGGACTTTAATCATCCGCTATTTGCCTTACTGCCACAGAAATACTGACTTTAAATTATTGTTCTCTGTGCACTCTACTGGTGGGGGGAAAGATACCTGGTGTTTCATCTCCCCATAACAGTTTGGTAGCTCTGAGTTAAGATCCTTTTTGGCATCACTGAATGTGTAAAACCAGTTCTTGATTTTTATCTAGACCAATGATGAGCCCATAGTGGACAGTACTTTCCTGTAATTCAAGTAGGTAGAACCAACTTGTACTTAAAAGACACATGGGGAACTTCCTTGCTGAGGGGGCATACAAGAAAACATAGTGAAGGTAAAATATTGCAATCTAGTGCTAGAAAGACATGGAAGAGTTGGCATCCAACTAGAAACTAGAGGAGTCCAGAAATCATGGCAGAAATGTGATGTTGAGTCCTGACTGATGAGAGACTCCTCTAAGTATGACCTCCATATACTGTAATCTTCTCACAGGTGAATACTTCCACATTCTACAACAGTAGAGATCCCAAACTCAGGGGACTTGTGGCACATAGACTATATAAGCAAAGTGTTTTGTTGCAAAGTGTCTTGGCTCATTTTTTCCCCTATTCTCTCCATCAATTATTGATGCTTTTAATTTTTATTTCCTTTGCTCTAACTTTGGGCTGAATTTATTTTTCTAGTTCCTTGAGGTGTAACATGAGGTTGTTTGAGAAGTCTTTTGATCTTGGCATTTGTTACTACAAACTTCCTTCTCTGAACTGCTTTTGCTGTTCTTCATGAGTTTTCATTGTATTTTTATTTTTGTTTGGAGATATAGTTACATTTCTCCTTGAATTTTTTTCTTTGACCCAACATTTGTTCAGGAGCATGTTGTTTCATCTCCACATATTCATTTTCCATGATTGCTAGCTTCATACCATTGTGCTGCCCCTTCTCTGTACTACACCAAGAGATGTAACCCTGGAAGTGTTTGTGTTCCCATTTAAAGCCTGCTCTTTGTTCTGTGATCTAGAGAGACTCACATACGCCTAGTCTCTTCTGTCCTTGGAGCTAAGCAGTTTAAGATGGAGTCCTTTGGGAGGGAGCTGTAAAAGTTGAGGCATTCAGTGCATGGTAGGAGGGTCCACTGCAGAGGAAGACGGACCTGTATTTTCAGTGCCACCCCTCTGCTCTGCTCCTGGGGAATGTAGCCCCTGGAAATGCTTGTTGTTGTTTTTGTTAGCTGCCATGGAGTTGGGTCCATTTCATAGAGACCCTATGTACAACACAACAAAAGAGGCACTATATCTGACAGTGCTTCTTTGTTGTCCATAGGGTTTTCAATGGCTGATTGTTTCAGGAGTGGGCTGCTGGGTCCTTCTCCTATTTCTGTGGTGCTGGGAATTGAACCCAGGGCCTCAGAGCATGGGATGAACCACTCTACCAACTGAGCTACACCCCATCCCTGGAGGTGCTTATATATGCATAAAAACCCACTACTTTTCTCTGTGGTCTAAATTTCAGTGGTCCCTAAACTTTTTGTCACTAGGAACAACTTTCATGGAAGATAATTTTTCCATGGACCAGCAGTGGGCAGGGGAGGTGTTTTGAGGATGGTTCTAGCAATGGGGAGCAGCTATAAATACAGCCCTAAGACCAGTTTTTGGACCTGGGGTTGGAGACTGCTGGGTAGACTTGCTTATGTTTGATCTTGTCTACTCCAAGAGCTCAGAGATTTAAGATGTGAAACATTTGGTAAATATTGTAAAAGTTGGAGTGTTTTATGTATGGACAAATTTTGTTAAGACAGGTTAATAGACCTGCAGTTACAGGGTTGGTGGATGTTGGGAAGAAGGTCTGGGAAGTACCAATCTGCTTTCACAGGCTGCAGGAGGTCTAACATGTCTTCCCCTCTTATATGCTGATAGCAACTAGAAGCAAGGCCACCAAATTGCCATTGGAAGAGTGTATCATAAAGCCCTTCTGTGAAAAACAGGGGACTATATTTTTAAAGCTCTTCCTGTGCACTGTTTCTGGGAAATAAACTCTTGGAAGTGCTTGTGCACCCATATATAAATGCTTTTCCCCTGCAAGCAAGAGAGGTAGGTGTTTACCAGTCCCCTCTGTTCCCAGAACTGGGAGGTAAGGATGCAGTTCCAAGGATGGAAGCTGAAAGTTTGGCTGCTCAATGTGAGGACTAACTCTTCCCAGGCTGGTGTTAGGTTAGTATTTGATCCCTGTAACTCCTCAGTGCAAGTTAGTTAGAATCCAGGCTGCCAAGTAGCCACTGGAAAAGTGTGCCATACATCCCTTCTGTAGGGAAATGGGGCTGTGTTTTTTTAAGCCCCTTCTCTGCATTGCTCCTGCCTGGAATGAAACTCTTAGAAACACTTGAGTGGACATATAAACTACTGCTTTCTTTTCCCCCTGTGATCTAGAGAGACTCGTGTGTGTCTAATCCCTTCTGTCCCCAGAGTTGATGTTTCAGAGGCAAATTCTGGGGAGCTTTAGAGTTAGGGCAGTATATGTGAGGTCCAGACCCTCTCCATAGGGAGAAGCTGGGTGTTGGAGCACTTTCCCAACGTTATGACACAGTGCCTGGGACCTGTGCCTGGGTGTGTCTCAGCCTTTCTACTGTTCCATGTGGATATTCTCTCATTCACCCCATGGGGAGAGTCTCACAACTGGTCTCTGATTTTCCCTGAAGGAATTGATCCATGAATAAATGTTTATTTGGTGCATCCACAGGAATAAATATTTTCCAAGTGACCAATATATGATAGTACAATATCATGCATAGATAAGAGAGCCATTCAAAGTAAAAAATAAACCAGTGAATTTTAAATTAATAGACCATAACAATTTTCTGACATAACTACACAAATTCCACATTGTAACACATCTTTAATAAGCTACAACTTTTGTGTTTTTTTGATGCAATATTACAGAAAAATATACACAATTACCTAAAAAGATATTTAAATATTCTCTTTTTTTGTCCAATTACACATCTGAGAAAGGCTATATTTTCTTCATATACTTCAAACAAAATAACATATTGTAATAGATGGCATGAAAAACTGGGCATAGGGATCTAATTGTATTTCATTCAGTAGATTTTTGCAAATATATAAAACAATGCTGTTATCTTTATTTTTGTTTCAGAAAATAATTCTTTTCATAAAAATGAATTTGATAGTATGTAGTCAAGTTAATATCTTTAGATTTGTGTCTTTAAAATTCTATTTTTAGTATTGTATTTATTAATAGATATAACCAAACATAAAAGCTAATTGGATTCTCCATTTTCATCATGTAAAAAGATCACAAGACCAATATTTTGAGAACTGCTTTACTACAAGCTCTGGTATCATTTATGTCTATAATGCTGAGAAGATACCTTGAAATTGCATGAAGCCAGTAACTTAACAATTTGATTGTATTTGCCATGGCATTCAGCTGTATTTATTTTATCCCTTTTTTTCACTTTCTGGTGTACTTGGGAATATCAAAGAAACAACTGAGGGGGATAAATAGCCATCCCTGAAAACTTTGAACTTGACATCGAAAGAATCATTGGTTTTTAAAGAAAATTAATTAACTAAGGAATAGTCAATTATCGACCAACTATACATCCTGATGATACTCATCGGCAGTTCTGTTGAAAATGAACCACTAGTATGGCATTCTACTTCAGGAATGTGAGACCCATGGATCAGAACCTTCTTTCTGTATCATCCCTAAGAAACAATTCTTCCTCTCAATGTAAGTTTAAAGTTTCTTTTTGAAATGTTCTTAAGAGTATTTCAATCAAAACAATAATTTATTACAGTTCTGTTAGAATGACTTTCCCTTATCCTACTTCGTATATTATAAACTTTGGTTTTGGCAATTGTTCCTCTAATCTTTTTTGTACAAATATGTACTGATTCATGTGCAGATACAAGTTATTTCCAAAAAGTTCATATTTCATAATCATAATTGCATATGTTCTACATGTTTTTCCTACCCAACAGGTCATGGACACATTTCCAAGTCAGTATATATAGTTCAATACTTTTAAAGTATTCCATAAAATTGGATGGCAGGGACATCAATTTTCAAAAAACCTTCCCATGTAATGAAAATTTTGGTTATGCCTCGTCTTTATCTCTTGTAACTCTTCCAATGAACAGACCTATAAGTATGTTCTTATACAGTTTATAAGCATCTTCATTAAAAATATTCCTAGTTGTGTAACATAATATTTTTAATTCAAGGAACTAAGATTCAAAGGGCAAGAAATTTATCTAAGGTCAGATTCAAACCATAACTGATGCCAGTGATCATAAAACTTCCATGATACGCTGTCAGCTGCTGTTCTGCTAGTACAGTTAATAAGGAAGAAAGGACTCCTCCTTTATTAATGTGGTGGATAGATTTCCTGAGAATAATATTTGAACTGATGCAGTGATTGTCATGCATTTTGATTCTGTCACTTTTTCTAAATATGGTTCTTAAATGTCAGGGACATTTTTCTTGGCAGAATGAATATATATAAAGTTTTGGTAGAATAGCAAATTGAGCTTCTGGGACTGAAGACTTGTATTCTCCTCCTCCACCCTCTCCTATTATTCATGTTCTATTCCTCTGACACTGTTCATAGATATAATTTGAATACTCTAGTATAATAGCCTTTGCCATGGAGACATAAAAATTCTGAACAATGGAAGAAACAACAAGGAAATCAATACTCTACAATATAGGGCCAAATAGATGGCAGGACTGCAAGAGAAGATGAGTGGTCAACTGAACTTGGAGATTCACATAATGAGTGATGTTTGAGTTCAGACTTGAAGGATCAGTAGACGTTTATTTAGTGGGTGGCAATGTAGTCATAGGGAATGGCATATGCAAGTGCTCAGAGTTCTGAGAACAATTGGTGTAGTCAGGCAAAAGCCTTTTCTGTCTTGAGATTGGCAGAAGTTACCATGGGAACTAAGCAGGACCACATCATGGAAGGCCATTCTCTGTCAGAAACGTGGGTCCTCTGCCTTCAATCTGGTCTTAAATTACTATGATAAATTGCAGCACGCAGTGGCGCACACCTGTAATCCCAGCTACTTGGGATGCAGAGGCAGGAGGATCATGTGTTCAAGGCCAGAGGTAGCCTGCACAATTTAGGGAGACCTTGTCTCAAAGGAAAAGATAAAAATGGGTCTGGGGGTACAGCTCAGTGATAAAGTGCTTGAAAAGTATGCACAGAGCTCTAGGCTCATCCTCCAAGTACAAAAAAAAAAAGATGGTAATAGTCTAGAGGAGAGAAGAGAGCCTAAACTATGGATTTGAGACATAACATATTTGAGAGATTAAAGATTGAACAGATGCCAGCTGAACCTTATCCAGGGTCCTAGTTCTGTTGAGCTTCAAACTAACTGGGAGACAACTGACAGCCAAGAGATGGGAAAGTTGGTTGTTACCCAATTTTGTGTCTGATTCAAGATTTCCTGAGTTGAGATTCAAGTTCAAGTGCCTCAGCAAGGGACAATAGAAGATATTTAAGCATACTACTAATGTTTGTGATTGTACATTTATAGGACAGTATGAAAGCAGTCAAAACTTGTTGTTAGGTGCTGTGGAGTTGGTGTCCGACTGTGCCATACCCAGCACTATGTCAGTGCTTCTCTGGTATTTATAGGGTTTTTAATGGTTGATTGTTTTGGGAGTGGGCTGCCAGGTCCTACTCCTATTTTTGCAGTGTTGGGGATCGAACATATGGCCTCAGAGCACACAGAGCAAGTACTATGCCAACTGAGCTAAATAGAAATAAATGTAATAACAGAATATAAAGAAGCTCATGGAATTATCAGGCCAGGAGAATTAGGCTCAGAAAATGTGTAAGTAGGAGAATAGCTGATGATTCACTGTGACAATTGACTGAGTCATTAGTGCTAGGACCTCAGGCAGCTGGCAATGCCACTGTCAATGAATCTGGAGCAAGACCGAGAAACAAGGACACTGGACATTTTGACACTTTCAGTAGTAGATGCGGTAGCACTCAAACACAGTCGCATATGAAATATTTGATTAACTGATCCTAGGTCACGTGTCCATGCCCAACTCCTAAGGGAACAAGGGAAAGCTGAATCTATTTTTTGGACTCCTAGGTTTTTAGCAGGAGGTAGGTAGCCTCTGCTATACATAAAGACCCAGATAAGACCCACTAAGCAGGGTGCAGTTACCACACTAATGCTATGTAAAAAATACCCCCAAAATTAGTGGCTCAAAGTAATCATTTATTATGCTCATAAGATTGTAGGTCTACACAGTGATTCTGCTGGGAAGTTTTTTGGTCCTGGCAGGGCTCACTCTGGTGGTTGACTTGCTTTTGACTAATTTGGGTTGGTTTCATCTAGAATCTCTGGCTCTTCTCTGGGGATCTGATCTTTCAGCCTGATTCTCTGGGCTTAAATCTCATGGCAATTGTAGATGTCTAATACATAGACTTGGAACTGGGAAATTAACAGTTCTATTTGGGCTGGGATTTAGCTCAGTGGGTAGAGCACTGCGCTGCAGTCTCTGAGGCCCCGAGTTCAATTCCCAGCACCGCAAAAATGGGAGAAGGGCCTGGCAATCCACTCCCAAGGCAATCCCGAAGCACTCAGCCATTGAAAACCCTATAAGGGTCGCTATGAGTCGGATACCGACTCGACGGCACCTAACAACAACAACATATCTACTTAGCCTAGGATTTAGCTCAGTGGGTAGAGGGCTGCGCTGCAGTCTCTGAGGTCCTGAGTTCGATTCCCAGCACCACAAAAATGGGAGAAGGACCTGGCAATCCACTCCCAAGGCAATCCCGAAACAGTCAGCCATTGAAAACCCTATGAGGGTCGCTATGAGTCGGATACCGACTCCACGGCACCTAACAACAACAACAACAACAACAACAATATCTACTTAGCCAAAGTTTAGGTTTAAGAGATAGGGAAATTATAGTTTGCTTCATCTAGTCAAGAGATAAAATCTAATCTTAACTATACAAATAGCCTTACTTAATTCTCTACTTCTCCTATATCCACGTCTGCAGCTGTACCACTGTGGCATCCAATCTTGTCAGATCTCAGAAGCTAAGCAGAGTCCAACCAGGTTAGTAACTGGATGGGAGACTGCCTGGTAATACCAGGTGCTGTAGGTTTGGGAAAAGGGCCTGGCCACCCATTCCCCAAAAAACAGACATTGAAAACCCTACAAATAGCAGAGAAGCGCTAATGATAGTGTCTTGCCTGTTGTACATAGGGTCGCTATGAGTTGGACACCAACTTGATGGGACATAACAAAAATTACTTATATCCACATTCTTTTTATTCTTAGAATGATTGATGAAGTCTCTTTCCTATCATTTCACCAGTCATCTAGTTTTTATTTTTTAGTATTATCAATGCTATTGTTTATGTCTGAAATGTTCCCCCAAAAGAGCTGTATGTAAAAGGTTTGGTCCCTAACCATGGAGCTACTAGGAGGTCATGAAACCTTTAAAATGGGGGCATAGTTGGAAGAAGTTTGGCCATTGAAGGAATCTCCTTGAAGGGGATATTGGGTCCTCAGCCCCTTCCTATCTCTCTTTGCTTTTTGGCTGCCATGATGTCAGCAGCTCCTCCTGCCATGCACTATTGCCACGATATACTGTGTCCAAAGTGGCAAGTCCAAGAAACCATGGGCCGAAATTGTGAGCTGAAATAAACCTTTCCTCCTCATAAGTTTATTTTCTCAAGTACTTTGTCATAGAGATGAAAGGTGACAACACCACCAGCATTCATAAATAAATATGTATGCATAGTTGTTTACACAAATAATTGTATATTTCACAAAATTCTGTACCTTGATTATTTTCTTTTGACATAACTTGGAGATTATGCCATATTCATAGATGTATATATCTGTTATGTCAATTCCTAGAAGTAGAATTACTGGGTCCAAATGTATGTACATTTTGAACTTTGATAGATATTGATAACTTTCATAAGAAATAATGCCTATGGCTAGGCGCGGTGGTGCACGCCTATAATCCCAGCAACTCAGAGGGGAGAGGCAGGAGGATTGCAAGTTCAAGACCAGAGGCCTTCTGTGTAATTTAGCAAGACCTTGTCTCAAAAAAGTAAAACAAATGGCCTGGGGTGCAGCTCAGAGGTACAGCACTTGCAAAGCATGCAAGTGTGAAGCTCTGAGTTTAACCCTCAGTATCTCAAAAAAAGAAAAAAAAAAAAAAAAAAAAAAAAAAAAAAAGAAGAAGAAGAAGAAGAAAAAAAGAAATAGTGCCTATCTAGCCTCCTACCCAGAAATCCAAGTGATTATTTGGCTTTCCAAATCCTTGTGAAAATGGCAATGACAAACCATTTTTTACTCTAACAATAGTAGATGCAGTTGCACTTCAAGTCCCATATGCAAGTATTTGATTAATTGATCCTAGGTCATATGTCCATGTCTAGTTCCCAAGAGGACAAGGGAAAGTTGAATTTATTTTTGGATTCCTTGGTTTTTAGCAGGAAGCTACATATTGGACACTTACAATTGCCATGAGAATTGTTCCCAGCGAATCAGGCTGAAAGATGAGATACATAGAGAAGAGCCAATGATCCTAGCTTTTAACTAGATTTTTAAAAATCTAAAATTTAATTTGAAATTTCAAATTTACAGAAAATTTGCAAGAACAGTAAAATATTACCATATTCATTTTACCCAGATTCACTAATTATTAGTAATGAATTTGCTCCATCACCTCCTCTTTATAAATATCATTATTCATCTTATGAACCACTTGAAATTAAGTTGCTAACATGATACCCTTTAACCCTAAATACTTTGGTGTATATTTCTGGAAAACAAGGACTCTTTTTTTTTTAAACTTACAAAGCCACAATGCAAACATCTAAATCAGAATATCAACACTGATAGAACTCTACCACCTAGCAATTGCTGATCTTCTCAGTAGACCATGTCAGATGGCACATGACATTGACCCACCCTACCATTGTTGATGTTAACCTTGATCACCTGTTCACATTTTAGTCTGGTAACTTTACAGGTGGAGAATTCTGCCATTTCCACCTTTGTAATTAAGTAACATTTTGTAGAAACATTTCTGAGAAGAAATGAAGTATTGACTTGGTCTCAGATTTCTGCTCAGGAACCTTAGTGGATTAGGTAATGTTCACATTGCTGTGATCAAAATACCTGACAGAGACAACTTAATGGAAGGATTTATTCTAGCTCATGGTTTCAGTCTACAGTGGTAGAGAAAAAATGGTGTATCTGGAGCACTAGGCAGAGGACACTACTCACATGTCAGCACATGGGAGCACAGAGTGAAACCAGAACTGGGTGCCCCGGTAAAACCTTCAAAGTCTTGCCCTGAGTGACCTACTTTAGCTAGCTAAATCCCAACTCCCAAAGTTACATAGCCTCCCAAAACATCACCACCACTTGGGGACTGTTTTATATTCAAGCCATAACATTTAGCATCCATAGATGATTCACACTTAACCCAATCATGGCTAGAGTGATTGTCAAATGGGGTTTTTATTTTCATTATTCCATCTACATTTTTAAATTTGGCATTCAATTGTACAGAAAAGTTCTTCTTATCTCTCATATGTTTTTCACTATGTACACACATAATTTCATTCAATGGATAGTCCATTACCCTCATTCTATATTTTCAGGCTGAAATTGTCCCAGATTTGACAAATGGATATGCCTTAAAGCTTGACATGTCTTTCTGACATGAAATATCCCAGTCTTATCTCATACTTTCCCTCACTTAGCCCTGGAATCAGTGATTTCTCCAAAGAACTCTGGTTTCTTTTAGTCAGAGATCAGCAAACTTTTCTGGAAATGGGAAGACAGTAAATATTTTAGACATTGCAGGCCATGGGGTGTAGTCATAACTACTTAATTCTGCTGCTATAGTGCAATATGGCTGAAGGTGATATATAAATGAATGAACTGATGAAACCGCATTAATTAATTAATTATTATTATTTGTTTGAGACAAGGTCTCACTGTAGTTCACACTGGCCTGGAGCTCACTATGTAGACCAGGCTGACCTTGAACTTGCATTGATCCTTCTGCCTCAGCTTCTCTAGTGCTGAGATTACAGAGTATGTCCAACACCAGGCATGAAACTGCATTTATGGTTGTTTTTTTGTTTTGTTTTGTTTGTTTGTTTGTTTTGGTGGTACTGAGGGTTGAATCCAGGGCATTGAGCTTGCATGCTTTGCAAATGCTGTACCACAGAGCTGCACCCTCAATCTATTTTTTTTTTTACTTTTTTGAGACAGGGACTTGCTAAATTATGCAGACTACCTCTGGTCTTGAACTTGTGATCCTCCTCTCTCTGCCTCCTGAGTCACTGGGATTACAGGCGTGTGCAATCACTCTGGGCTTGAAACTGCATTTCTAAAACCAGGAAGTGGGCTGCACCTGGCCCATAAGCTATAGTTGGCTGACCCCTCTTTTTAGGGAGAGAATGTATTTGGAAGCCAAGATAGTATACTTATCATTACACTCCTCAACACTGTGCCATGCCAAGCACGATGTCAGTGCTTCTCTGCTGTTTATGGAATTTTCAATGGCAGATTGTTCCAGGAATGAGTTGCCAGGTCTTTCTCCCATGCCTGCAGCACCTGGTGTTCCCAGGTGGTCTCCCATCCAAGGACTAACCAGGCCAACCCTGCTTAGCTTCCAAGATTAGGTGGGATCTGATGCCAGGATGCTATGGCTGCAAACTAGTAGGGTTGCTATGAGTTGCACCCGACTTGATGGCACCTAACAACAACCAAACAAATCACTATTGAGAGGTCTTGTTCCTAGGTTCTTACAAACAAAACAAAGCAAAACAAAACAAATACAGCTAAGAAATATGTGTATCCACACATACATACCTATATCTATTTCTTTGTGCTATTAAATCATGACTTTTCACTGTTGTCTCCAACCTCGATACCATAACTCAGGATTCTTTGTAAACATCACCCTTCCATGTTTGTAAATCTCTTCTCTAACTATCATTATTCGTCAGGTTCTCTATATGCAACAGACCTGATAATGAGAGGTACCTTCTTGGTTCCACATCAATTCTCCAGACTCCGCCGTTGTTACCTTTTGTTCTCACCATCTTGAGAAAATGGAAGCGGATGAGCCCAGCATAGTTTTAACTTGAATTTACCTTATAAGTGAGGATGATTACCTAGTATGTTGAAGTGTCATTGTCTTTTGTGAACTGTTTGTTCTTACACAGGTTTTCTATTGGGTTGTTGCTACTTTTTCCACTTGAGCCATTTGTCTTTTTCCTGTTACTCTATGTTGTTGTTGTTAGGTGCCATCAAGTTAGGTCTGACTCATAGCCATCCTAAGTAAAATAGAACAAAAAAACTACCCGACACTGTACCATGCCCATGATCTTTTTTATGTTTAAGTCCATTGTTGTAGTCACTGTGTCAATCCATCTAGTTGAGGGTCTTCCCTTTTTTCATTGACCCACCACTCTCCCAAACATGACATCCTCCTCCGGGGATTGGTTCTTCCTAATAATATGTCTAAAATATGTAAGATGCAGTCTAAACATCTTTGCTTCCAAGGAGTCCTCTGGTTGCACTTCCTCTAGGACAGATCTATTGGTTCTTTTGGAAGTCCATTGTATATTCAATATTCATCTCCAGCACCATAATTCAAAAACATAATTCTCTTGTCTCCCTTATTTAATGTCCCTCTTTTACAACCATATGATCCAACAGAAAATGAGTCAGGCACACCTTTGTCTTCAATGTGACATTTTTACTTTGCAACATTTTAAGAAGGCCTTTTGCCATAGCTTTTCCCAAGTAATGTATCTTTTGATTTCTTGGTTGCTGTTTTCATAGGTGTTGATTGTAAAACCAAGTAAAGCAAAATTTTGGACAACCTCAATCCTTTCTCCATTTATCACGAAGTTGTGTACTGATCCAGCTGTAAGGATTTTTGTTTTCTTGATGTTATGGTGCATGCATACTGAAGGCTGTGTTCCTTGATCTTCATCAGTAAATATTTCAAATCCTCTTCACTTTCAGCAAGCAGAATTGTGTCATCTGCATAATACAGGTTGTTAATGAAATTTCCTCCAATCCTGATGCCATATTCTTTTTCATAAAGTCCAGCTTCTCAGATTATTTACTCATCATAGAGATTAAAGAGGTACAGTGAAAGTATATAGCCCTACCATACCTCTCCTGACTTTAAACCAAGTAGTGTTTCCTTGTTCTGTTCCAATGACTGCCTTCTCGTCTAGGTACAGGTTCCTCATGAGTACAATTATGTGTTTTAGTACTCCCATTCTTCACAATGTTATCTATAATTGCATAGTCAATAAAACATACATTGACATCTTTCTGGTATTCTCTGCTTTGAGCTAATATTAATCTGACATCAGCAATGATGACCCTTCTTCTGAATTAGGCTTGAATTTCTGGCAGTCCTCTGTCAATATACTGCTGCAGTCACTTTTGAATGATCTTTAGCAAAATTTTACTTGCATGTGATATTAATGATATCATACAATAATTTACATGCCTTCTTCTGAATTAGGCTTGAATTTCTGGCATTCCTCTGTCAATATACTGCTGCAGTCACTTTTGAATGATCTTTAGCAAAATTTTACTTGCATGTGATATTAATGATATCGTACAATAATTTACACATTCAGTTGGATCCTCTTTCTTGGCAATAGGCACAAATATGGATCTCTTCCAGTCAGTTCGCCAGGTAGCTGTTTTCCAAATCTCTTGGCATAGACAATGGGCACCTCCAGTGCTGCATCTGTTTGTTGAGACATCTCAATTGATACTCCATCAATTCCTGGAGCCTTATATTTTGCCAGTGTCTTCAAGGCAGCTTCCACTTCTTCCTTCAGTACCATTGGTTATTGATCATATGCAACCTTTTGAAATGGTTGGTCATCCACCAATCCAATTCTTTTTGTTAATGACTGTATGTATTCTTTCCATCTTCTTTTGATGTTTCCTGCATTCCTGAATATTTTCCTGAATAAAATGGATATTCTAGACTCCTTCACTATTGCCACTTGAGGCTTGAATTGTTTCTTCAATTCTTTAAGCTTGAGAAAATCGGAGCATGTTCTTCCCTTTTGGTTTTCTGTGTCCAGCTCTTGCACATGCCATTATAATATTTGATTTTTGTCTTCTCAAGCTGCCCTTATTGGAGCTCTTTTTTTTCCAATAAAGGTAAATTTAAGTACTTAGGAAAACACAAAGAATAAGTAGAAACTGTAGACTAATACATTTTGTCACTGCACTGAAAATGGTATGTAACTTACTAATTATCAAATTCCAAATTCCTAAGCTCTTTTGGATTTTTCACCTTGTAATGACCTTTCTTCTGTCAACAAAATTTAAATGTGGGAAAGGGGAATGGAGAGGTTAAAGTAAAATTAATGTTGTAGAATCTCCTTATATGGAGAAATTACCCCTTTAGAAATGTATTTTGGTGTAATCATATTTATATACTCTTGCTAATATCCTTCTTTTTCCAGAAAGCTTAGTCATGGACATGTTAGGGGCCCTGTATATTCTCAATACATATAAAAGACATTTTTTCTGGTATTGATTGTGACAGAAATAGATTGGCTCTATAGCCAGTAGCTGTAGTGACCATTTTACAAATCAGCATCCAACATCTGATTGATAGTTTTCTGATTATAAGCAGCTTCCTTGGCCACTCAATTCTGTGGCGCAGCTCTGGGATGAGGGTGGAGGATCATATCTAGAGGCTTCTTCTAGATTCTGTTTTTTCCATCAATTCTACAAACCATTTAACACTCTATTAAATCCTTTCCTGCTTTAATGAGCTGGAGTGGACTATCATCTATGCTCGAACTTTAAATGGATACAGAATTGTTATTGTTGGACTGTGATGCCACTTTTTACTTCCTGCACTCCATAATATTGCTGTGGTAAAAGTGTTTAAATTCACTGAGAACCATGTTGGAGATGGAAGGGTAATGCTTTGAATAAATACTCTTTTTCACTTGGTTTCATGAGGATTTGGAACATAGAGGTAGAAACTGGTGAGAAGGAGATCATAAGACCTCCTGTTTTATCTGATGAAGAGGTTGGAAAGAATGTAATTTGGCTTTTTGGCCAAAAAGACTTGGAAATAACTGCATCCAAAATTAAATCAAGCCACTTCTCATGCTCAGAATAGGACATTACCAGGTCTTCCTAGCAAGGTTCAAATGCTAAAAGCTTTTGTGTGGAGTCTCAGAGCAGTTGAGAACACAGGTTCTCCTTCAGAGGCAGGTCACAGAGAGGGAGAAAGGAAAAGTATACGCCACCTCATTCATTAGTTTCTTCATTCTTTACCCTCTGTCAAGGGAACTCAGGCTTTTCTACTGCACAAGGAGTTGGTTCTTACCTTTTCCAGGCTTTTAATTGCTATCTAAGCAGTGAGTTTGCTCCATCCCTTGGGTTCCTGCCAGTGTATTAAACCCAATGCCTTGAGAGTGCCCCAAGTCAATGAATTCTTTGTTTTCCAGGCTTGTTATCTGTCCCCCCTTCCCTTTTTGGCACCCTCAAAATGCAAATTCAAGTATCCTCTCCTGATTCTCTGTTAATTAATTCTTGCAAATCTTATATAGTTTCCACCGTGCTTATCAGGCCCAGCACATTCCCAGCTAAATTATGATGAGACTCAACTCTAGTTATCAGCCTAGAAGCCAAGAAAAGAAGTGGTGGTAGCTCTGGGGTGGAGGGAAGCCATCGTCTTTTGGAGGAAAGACCCCTGTGGCATATCCCAGTATACCCTATGGGTATTGGGTCACGTCTGCAAACCTGAAGGGACTTGTAAATTCAGGATCTTCAGGGGCATCCACCCAGATGACTAGGTCCCATGTTTCAAGGTTCCAGGGTTTCCCCACTAGGACATTGACTTTCACATAACAAAATACTTTGGCTGAGCCTTCCGGTGTCTCTGTAGCTCTGTGACTTTGTTTAGGTTTATAGACTGCTCAGCTGTGTCTGCCTTTCCTCTGCAGGTGTTATGGGACTCCTTATAAGACACCACAAAAGCCATATGACTCACATTTATTGCTTAACTGCTTCTTAACAAGCCTTGCTGTTGTTGTTAGGTGCTGTTGAGTCAGGTCCAACTCATAGCAACTGTATGTTACAACAGAATGAAACACTCCCTGACACTGTACCATCCCTGGCATTATGTCAGTGCTTCTCTGCTATTCATCTTTTTTTCCCCAATACTTGAGGGTTGAACTCAGGGCCTCATGCATGCTTTCCAAGTGCTCTACTACTGAGCTGCAACCCCCATCCCATTTTTAAATTTTTATCTTGAGACAGGGTCTCACCAAGTTACATGGGCTACCTCTGGCCTCAAACCTGTGATCCTCCTATCTCTGCCTCCTGAGTTTCTGGGATTACAGGTGTGAGCCACTGTATACTGCCTCACCTGTTTTTTGACAGGTGATTGTTTTGAGATTGTTTTGGGAGTGGGCTGCCAGGTCCTTCTCCCATTTTGTGGTGCTGGGGGTTGAACCCAAGGCCTCAGAGTGCACAGAGTGGCACTGTACCAAGTGAGCTAAACCCCATCCCCTAACAACTCTTAGCTTCTCCTTAACATGCTTTAGGACATCAATACAAGATCCATAAGTAGTTTAACTCTGCTATCTTTGTAGGCTTTTTCCTCCTACCCCCTATTTTTACAAAAGCCTATGGGATTGCACTTGATGTATTCTCTTCTATGAGGGCATTTTCCAGGATTCCTTTGGTGAAATATTTATCAACTGAGCCAGCATCTTGTGATAGGTTCTGTTTGTGCCCCCTCTATCAAGGATAGGGTTCTCTGCCACTGGGCAGTATGTAAGGCAGTTTTAACTCCCTATTTTATCACATTTTGTCTCAGACCACTGGTAGTGCCCCATGAAAAGCAGATGCCAAGACAAATAGCATTAAATTTGTAAGAAATATATTGGAAGAAAATGCTTATTAGAGAAAATGAAAAAGGAGCTGGATGATGCTAAGAGGATTATCAGACTGCAATGCATACCCAAATTCCAGTGGAAAGAAGAAAGTTTGAATGATACCATCTTAGACTGAGTACAACTCAGACAAAGACACTGTTGAGCCTCAAACAACTTTGCTTATCTTGCTGGAGTGTCCAGTGTGAGAAACACCAAAATGTATTCATCCTAGACAGTGGGAAGAAGACGATGGCTCTGCTATTGAATTGGCTTTGGGAGAATTCTAATTCCATGTGCATACATTTTGAGGGCAAATCAGCCTGGTTGTGGGATTCATTACACAGTGAGGGTTGCTTTTACTCACCACCTAGCACCTCTTTTGATCTCATGGCGTGTTTAGGACTTAATCAGATGATAACAAAATGTTGATAAAAATCACATTCTAGGTTAATGTTTTATATTAAATAATTTGAGACATTAGAGTGGTACCAGATGAACTAATTTCATTTGGAAAGCATTCTTTTGGATAAACTGTAAATCAAATGGGTCTTATAATTGTTTATTTGATCATCAGGTCCTGAGGGTCAGTTGAAGAACATTTTAATTTTCCTGGGAAATGTATGTCAAAGCATGAAATCTGGAGAATTGCTATAAAAGGGAAAGGATATCTGAAATGATGGTGGTACCACAACTGGCCAGGTTGTAAATAACATGTATATGATTTTACAGGCTAGTTGTCTCTTGGCTGGTTGTCAATAACTATATCAGTTACTCCTGCTAAGGAAATATCTCATTCCATGATATTAAACTTATACTGTACTGCAGAAAATCCATAAGTCTGATCATGATTTATAAGATTGTAATACAAACACATTAATCTAATTGTATACACATGAGATATTTTTGAAAGAATACTCTCTAGGGAATATAGTCAAGATGATAGAAAAGATTGATACTTATTCCTGTATTAGAATTTGTTTACTATGTCAATGTATTAAAGACTATAAAAATTAAAGCCATGATCATAGCTGGTACTATGATATACTTACCATAGGAGCTATTAATTTGGATTTACACATGAACATATTTACATATTAAGGATTCTGTTTGGTTAAAACCCTGACACATCCCTAGGAGACCCTTTCTAAGATAACAACCAAAGCCAATGTGGAATGACCCAGGTTTGGGAAAATATACCAACATGCCATTAATCCTATAAAATCACACCATAGTAAACCTACATGGCCACAAAATGAGTCCTGAGGACTGGGAAATATATGTCTACATTAGTTCTGGGATTAAGATATGAAGTGAATATGTGAACTAGGAAGAGGGAGGAATAGTTTGAGGGTGACCTCCAGGTGGAGAAAAACAGGATCACAGAGGAGTACCCAATCTTCTCTTAGGGACTACAAAGGAATAATAGCACCACCCTAGTCTTCTGGGATAAGATGAGAGGATAGAAGTATCCTTCACATGACCTTGTGAGAAACATCAGGCAACAAAATAGAAACTATATTTCGAGGAGAGAAAGAAGAAGAGATCCAGGAATCAAGAAAGAGGGGACAGGAAAGCTAAACAGTATAGAGAAACAGAAAGACAATTCAAAAAAGGTTGAAGCAGCCTACAACACTAATTAGTGTAGACAAGGGAGCAGAGGTATAAGCTACAGGCTTAGAAAACCTATTCAGTGAAAAAATGGCAGAAAATGCTTCCCTGGAAATGTACCTTCAATCTTGGCCTTGAAATGAGGGTATTTGTTGAGGATCTCTATCTGCTTCCTCCAGTCAAACTCATTCCACAGTAGGATATGATTTTCCTCAGGTAGCTGGCATTGAAGCCATAGTGGAAGGGGCTGCCCTCCAAAGGTGGGGGTGCCTGGAACTGATCAATCCTCTAGTATAAGTCCTGAGGAGAAGCCAAGGGCTCCAAAAGGCAGGGTGGTGGGTCAGTGCCCAGGAGAAAGTCTGTTACACAGAGTGATCTCTGTAGCAGCAAGAGGCTGCACTGCAAGGACAGGAAGCAGAGCTCCTGTGTCATTGGCTCTGCCCAGGGCATGTGTTCCTCCTTGTGGACTTCACACTCCCTTTTCTCTTCCTTTATTGGGGCTGAGGGGAGTTGGATGGTGACAGAAAGGAACCCAGGGCTCTATTCATCGTAGGCATATGCTCTTCCAATGAGCTGCATCCCAGCCCTCAGCTTTCATTTTCTAAACTTATGAACAACATTCATCTTTAATTTGCCAAGGCTTATAGAGGGAGATTGGGCAAATTTTTCTGTAAATGGACAGATAGTAAATTCTTAGGCTTTGCAAGGTGCAAATCCTCCACTGGCAAGGGAGCAGCCACACACAATGCATGCGTGGACAGGTGTTGCTGGTTCCAATGACATTTTGCAATGGGCACTGAGGTGTGAACCACATATAATCATCTCATGTCATCATGGAGCCCGCATGACAGCCAGCCCAAGGAGGCATCTGTCAACATTTCTGCAACTGCAAAGACCCTGGAAGCAAATAAGACCAGTTTTCCCTGGAGCTACACAACCTTAGCAGCACAAGGAAGGAGCAACCTCCCCAGGGCCTGTGACAACCTGCCCACTTCTCCTGGCTCCAGTGAGAGAGGCCCAGTGCACACTGTCGCTTCCCTCTGGGATCTTAAAGCCCGATTTCCCCTTTTCCAGGCTAACTGATCTTTGGGCTCCAGCTCTCACCTTCATCCCCTTGCTGGGATGCAGGACTATGGAATTCTGCACACAGGACACTCCAGAGCCTGTGGAAGGTGGGCGACTGCAGATGGAGGTTCCCACCTGACCCTTCCTGGTTTACACTTGCACAGTCACCATGACTCAGCAGATCTGGTGTGTGCCCAGCATGCCTGTCAACCTGAACTTCAAACCACACCTGAACCATGCTGACCCCAGACACGCCACGATGAGGAATCAGTGCTGCCAAAGGGAACCCAGGACAGATGGGTCAAGACAGTCCACACCAGTGCTGGCTGGGCATTGCGGTATTGCCAACCTATGTGCAGCTTCCATGACTCATGGTCAACTGCAGTCTGAAAATGTTAAATGGAAAACTTCATAATGCTTTAATAATGCTTTGTGTTGTGTTGGGGGTACTGGAGGGTTGAACCCAGGGCCTCACTCGTTCTTTGCAAGCTCTCTACCACTGAGCTGCACCCCCAGGTCATTTTTTACTTTTTGTTTTGAGACAGGGTCTCCCTAAGTTAGGCAGGCTGCCTCTGGCCTTAAACTTGAGATCCTCCTGACTCTACCTCCTGAGTCTCTGGGATTACTAGATGTGTGCCACCCTGGTGCCCGGCTTAAATTGTGCCATTTTGAGGAGCAGAATGCAATCTCCCACTGTCCTGCTCCCACCCTTTGCCTGCAACTTGCTGCTTATTCCAGCTAAGACCCTCCACTTTAATTACTGAGAGGCAGTTTCTGGCCAGCAAGCACATTCGACTCATTCCCACCTCTGAGCTGCAGCTCACAGGGTCCCTCTGGACAGGACGTCCTGCTCCTGCATCCAAACTCGACTCCTGCGGCCTCCTGCACACACCTCCACACCCAGAGCCTGCAACACCTCTGGTCTCCTCCAAAACCCGCAGCCTGGGAGAGTTTCCTTCTTACCTCTCCAAACTGCTCACATAGGACCTCTGCCTCCCGCCACTTCACCAAAGGATTCAAATTTGTTGCTCTGAAAATTGCAGTGATAAGCTGGGTACAGTGGTGTACACGGCACAACTTAATCCAAGCCTGTCTCAAAATAAAAAATATAAAAGGGGCTGGGGGCACATCCCGGTGGAGTGCTTGATTAGCATGTGCGAGAAAACAACACAAAACAAAAAATACATCCAACCCAAAACAAAACATCCCGCAGTGATAATGAAAATATTCTAGCATTACATTCAGTGGAGGGGCACACCACCATGGTGAACGCACTGAGCCCACTGAACTGTGCACTGTTAGAGGGCAGATGTGGAGGCTGGGGTGCAGCTCAGGGCTGGAGTACTCACCCACCTCCCAAGCACAAGTCCTGGGTTTGATCCCCAGTACTGCAAAAATAAATACATGGGAGTTAATTTCATGGTATGTGGATAATAGCTCAATAAAGCTATTATTTACCTTAAAACAAAACAAGTTTGCTGCAGGTATCTGCATAACTGCTCCATGATTATCTTCCATCTGGCAGGAAATATAAAACAGTGACCAGGTATTTCAAAGGACAGCCTACCCATAGGCAGTCAATAAACAAATAGGTCACAGAGTCCAACTGAGCAGGGCAAACTTTAGACAGATTTTCACTGCTTTTGTTCAAAAGCCATTGAAAGATTTAGGGAGTAAAAGGGAGTAAAAAGGTATAATGTGCCCTCTAGAATAAAGTATATTTAAAAACCAGAATGAAGGCTGTTCCAGATGCTACAGTTTGGATTGGAGTCTCTCAAAGGTTGTCGTGATAAAATCTTGGTCACCACATAGTGCTCTTTGAACATGGTGGAATCTTTAAGAGGTGGGGCCTAGTAAGAGGTCTTCAGGTCATTGGGGCCATGCCCTGAAGGAGACAGTGGAACCCCAGCCCCTTCCTTTCCCTCAAGGATAAAAACAAAAATCAAAACAAAACAAAGAGGCAACATGCCCAGCCCTTCCTGTGGGTCTGATCTGTGGCAGACACTTTCTAACAGGGCACACAGGGAAGGCCATTTGCTGACCACAGATGGGATGCTGAGTCTGTCATTTCAGCTCAGCAATGGGACACCCCACATACCAGCCAGCCCTAGCCCCACACACAACAAACTGTCTCCCAAAACCACCTGTAGTTTCCTGCAGGATTGGCCCTATAACTTGGCCTGTACCCACATTTCCAAACCCTCTGGGGCTCCCACACGCCTTCACCACAGTGGGCCCCTCACATCCTCTCTAGTGAGGCCAAGCTGCTGCAAAATTAGAAGCAGTTCCTACATTCCTCACCATGGGCTTGCTAACTGAACGTTGAAACTACAGCCTCTCGTGGGTCTGCTGAACAGCTTCTTCTCATGAGCAGCTGCACCATCAATCCCTGCCCACCTCTCTGACATCCTCGAGCTCCTCTATTTTCTCTCTCTACCTGTATTGGTGGCACAGTGTCAGTGACATATTCACTCCCCTGCCCAGCTTGGTCCTGCCGCTGGTTACCAGCTAAGCCTTGCTGGAGAGCACCTTCTTGCAGGCTTCTCCATCTCCAGCCTCCATACCAGTGCCTGCCTCTGCCTGCTGAGCTGAGATCTGGAGGGTCCACCGAAGGCCCATGTGCTGGAGACTTGGTTCCCAGCCTGGGGCATACTGGGAAGTGGTGGAACCCTCAGGAGGTGGGGCCCTGTGGGCGTGGTGAGGTCATGTGGAATGTGCCCTTGAAGGGGACATTAAGACTCCAGGCCTATTGCTTCCTATCTCCTTGCTTCCTGGCTTCGATGAGATGAGCCCCAGCAGAGGACTGCCATGTGCTCTCAGCATGATGTACTGGCAGCCACAGGCCCAAAGCAACAGGGCCAAGTGACCATGATTGACGCTCCAAAACCATGAGCAAAATCAACCTTTCTTCCTTATGAGTTGTTTTATCTCCAGTATTTTGTCACAGTGATGGCATACTGACTAGTGCAGGGCCTTAGCCTCTCTCCTCTAGTTGGGCTTATCACCCCATTCCCTGCTGACCTCCTTCCCTGGACCTCTTTCTGCCCCAGTTCATCCCACACTCCCAGCAGTCACTGAATATCATTAACAGAGCCACCTCCCCTATCAGAGCACTTCTGGTCATCTCGTTAGTCAGCTTAAGGCTTTTTAGTAGTTCCTTCCTGAGTACAGTCCAAGGATGGGAGACTGCCTGGGAATACTGGATGCTGTAGGCTTGGGAGAAGGACTTGGTATCCCACCCCTGAAACAATCAGCCACTGAAAACCCTGTGAAGATGGAAACGCACTGACATAGTGCAGGGTATGGCACAGTGTCAGGTAGGGTTTCATTGGGTGTATATAGGGTTGCTATGAGTTGGCCCAACTCCATGGGACCTGAAAACCAGGCTGACTAGAGTACTGACTTCAACTCTTCAGTCCCTCTTATAAGAAAGCTTTGGATAAGGCCTGGAGGGAATTAGGCCTCCCCTCCTCCCTTTACCCTCACTCCTCCACAAACATGCCTGCTTTCCATCCCAGGGGCATTCCCCTATTCTAGGGGCAGCTCTTGATCTTCCTAACCCATGTCCTTTGTTTACATTCTTCCTCCCGCTTGCATTTGCGATGTCATATCCATCCTGTAGGGATTATAATAAAATTTACATCTTCTATGAAATCCCATTCTGATTGCTTTGTTTTTCGCGGTGCTGGGGATCAAATCCAGGGCCTTGTAGATGCCAGACAAATGCGGAACCACTGAGTTACATCCCCAGTCCTTCATTAATCATTCTTAATTTTAAATAAATTGAAAGTGACTTTCTCCCTCTGAATCCTTTTTTTATGAGTAATGTCCCTTAACATCCTTATATAGGTTTCCCTGGGACTGAGGGGAGCTCTGGGGATGGAAGGGGGCAGTGTGATAAATTACTCACCCTATTTATGGTATTTGCTACAAAAGGCTGTAATGATGCCCAACATTTATTTATGCAAAAAGGGATGCTGCTCTCATCGCCTGATTTAAGAGGCTTCTGTGGATGAGGCAGAATGAATGCACAAAGATTCTGTCACAGAAGGGGCTTCAGGGCTGTGATCTATGGGCAGGGGGGATGCGAGTCCTAAGGAAGCATGCAGGTTTACTTAGTCTTCACATTTTTTCAAGGTGGCTTTTCCATGGTGCTGGTGGTGACATGGAGACGGGGTAAAATCTTCCTCAGGCCATTACTTGGTAATGCCAACCAGTGCGGTAAGTGATGTTATTATCTTCAGTTCACATGAGGAAAGGGAACCTTAGAAGGGCTGCAAGTAGTCCAAGGTCAGGCAGCTGGCTCAGAGAGGGCTGGGCCCCACAGCCTTGTGCTGACAAAGTCTATGATTTGTGACCTGATCAATACTGCAGCAGCTAATGTTTCTTTCAAAGTGCCCCTCACTGGAGGGGGGAGTCTGATGTTCACAAGCCTCTGTTCTCCCCAAAATCAATGAACATAACACTTTCCATGGAATTGGGAAGCCAGAGACTACTGTTCAAGTGGATGAACAGATGAACATTGAGTGAACAAAAGAAGCAAAGCCATCAAAGCACATTTTTTCTTACTCTGCTTGGATACCATCTCCCCCAAAACAAGTTTTCCTATTATCTCTACAAACTTCTCTCATCCCTTGGGTATCTAAATATACATTATGTATGAACAGATATTGGTGTAAGTGTGTGTGTGTGTGTGTGTGTGTGTGTGTGTGTGTGTGTGCGCACGTGCCCAGGCTATCCTGGATGATAATTACCTAGCTGAAGCAGAGTGTGTAAAATGAGATCTATAGTTACTGGGTCTAGGGAGGCAGTATTCTATTTTATTTTAGTTGCTTGTGATTGAACTCAAGAGTCTCACATCTGCTAATTACTTGCTTTACCACTGAGCTGCACTCCAGCCTTGGCAGCATTATTTTAAAAAGCTACTAATTGGCATATCCCCCACACATCTGTCAGTTTGCTGTACTGTGGGGGCTTGTGCATTGCTATGAGACTGAAAGCTATGCCACCAGCATCTCAGATACCAGCAGGGTCACCCATGGTGGACAAGACTCAGCTGAGCTTCCAGACTAAGACAGACTAGGAAGTAGGAACTGGCAACCCACTCCTGAAACAACTAGCCATATAAATAGCAAAGAAACACTGTCAGCTATAGTGCAGGAAAGTGAACCCCCCAGGTTGGAAGGCACTCAAAAGACTACTGGGAAAGAGTTGCTTCCTCAAAGTAGAGTCTACCTTTAAGATGGAAATGGAGTAAAGCCCCAAGGACCTCCATTTGCTGATGTGGCACGACTCAAAATGAGGAGAAACAACTATAAATGTCCATTAATAGTTGGAACATGGAATGAATCTAGGAAAATTATAAATTGTTAAAAGAGAAACGGAGCACATAAACATTGACTATGACTTTCTAGTCATCAGTGAGGTAAAATGGACTGGCATCGGCCATTTTGGGTCTGATAATCTTATGGTCTACTATGCTGGGAATGACAAATTAAAGAGAAATGGGGTTGCATTCATCATCAAAAAACAAAACAAAACAAAAAACCTCCCTCAATATCTGTCCTGAAATACAATGCTGTCAGTGATAGAATAATATTTGTATGCCTACAAGGAAGGCCAGTTAAGAGGACTATTATTCAAATTTACACACCCACCACTAAGGCCACAAATGAAGATAGGGAAGATTTTTACCAGCTTCTGCAATGTGAAATAGATCAAACATGCAATCAGGAAGTGCTGATAATTACTGGTGACTGGAATGCAAAAGTTGGGGACAAAGAAGTCTCAGTAGTTGGAAAATATGACCTTGGTAACAGAAACAATGCTGGACATCACATGATAGAATTTTGTCAGACCAATGACCTTTTCATTGCAAATACATTTATTTACCAACATAAATGCTGACTATACACATGGGCTTCACCAGATGGAACATACAGGAAATAAATTGACTACATTTGTGGAAAGAAATGATGGAAAAGCTACATATCAAATGTCAGAACAAGACCATCTGCTGATTGTGGATCAGACCATCAACTGCTCATAAGCAAATTCAAACTCAAACTGAAGAAAATTAGAACAAGTGTATGAGAGCCAAGGTACAACCTTGAGTATATCCCACCTGAGTTCAGAGACCATCTCAAGAACAGGTTTATTGCATTAGACACAAATGATAGGAGACCAGACAAGTTGTGGCATGGCATCAAAGATATCATTCATGAGGAAAGCAAAAGGTTATTAAAAAAACAAGAAAAAAAGAAAAGACCAAATTATATGTCAAAGAGACTCTGAAACTTGCCCTTGAATATTGAGCAGCTAAAGTTAAAGGAAGACATGATGAAGTAAAGGAACTAAACAGATGATTTCAAAAGGCAGCTCAAGAAAACAAAAAGAAATATTATGATATGTGCAAAGAGCTGGAGACAGAAAACCAAAAGGGAAGAACACACTGTGTTTCTCAAGCATAAAGAAGTGAAGAAAAAATTCAAGTCTCGAGTGGCAGTAGTGAAAGATTCTACAGGGAAAATATTAAACGATATAGGAAACATTGAAAGAAGATGGAAGGAATACACAGAGTCTTTATACAAAAAAGAATTGCTAGATGACCAACCATTTCAAGAGGTTGCACATGAAGAGGAACTAATGGTATTGAAGGATGAAGTGGAAACTGCCTTGAAAGAACTGGTAAAACACAAGTCTCCAGGAAGTGATGGAATACCAATAGAGATGTTTCAGCAAACAGATGCAGCACTGGAGGTGTTAACATGTTTATGCCAAAAGATTGGGAAAACAGTTACCTGGCCAACTGGCTGGAAAAGATCCATATATGTGCCTATTCCCAAGAAAGGGGATCCAACTGAATCTGGAAACTATTGAACAGTAAAATTAATATCACATGCAAGCAAAAATTTTACTAAAGATCATTCAAAAGCAACTGCAGCAGTACATAGACAGGGAACTTCTGGAAAATCAAGCCAGATTCAGAAGAGGGCATGGAACCAGAAACATCATTGCTGATGTCAGGTGGATATTAGCCAAAAGCAGAGAATATTAGAAAGATGACTACCTATGTTTTATTCACTATGCAAAAGCATTTGATTGTGTGGATCATAAAAATTATGGATAGCACTACAAAGAATGAGAATATTAGAGCACCTAATTATACTCAGGAGGAATCTGCATGGACCAGAAGGCAGTCGTTTGAACAGAACAAGGAAACACTGCTAGGTTTAAAGTTGAGAAAGGTGTGCATCAGGGCTATATTTTTTCACCATATATCTTCAATTTCTATCCTGAGCAAATAATCTGAGAAGCTGGACTTTATGAGGAAGAATGCAACATCAGGATTGGAGGAAGACTCATTAACAACCTGTGTTATGCAGATGACACAACTCTGCTTGCTGAAAGTGAAGAAGACTTGAAACATTTACTGATGAAGATCAAAGAACATAGCCTTCATTATGGATTGTGACTCAACATCAAAACAACAACAAAAAAATCCTTACAACTGGGTCAGGATGCGACTTCACAATAAACGGAGAAAAGATTGAGGTTGTCCACAATTTTGCTTTACTTCGTTCTACAATTAACACCTATGGAAGCAGCAGTCAAGAAATCAGAAGACACATTGCTTTGAGAAAAGCTGTGCAAAAGGTCTCTTTAGAGTATTGAAAAGTGAAGATGTCACATTGAAGATGAAGGTACGCCTGACTCTTGCCATGGTATTTTCAGTCGCATCCTGTAGTTATGAAAGCTGGACATTGGACAAGGGAGACAGGAAAAGAATTGATGATTTTGAATTATGGTGCTGGAGATGCATATTGAATATACCATGGACTGCCAAAAGAACCAACAGTTCTGTCCTAGAAGTGCAGCCAGAGTTCTCCTTGGAAGCAAAGATAGCTAGACTGAGTCTTACTTATTTTGGACATGTAGTCAGGAGGGACCAATCCCTGGAGAAGGACATCATGTTTGGGAGAGTAGCAGGTCGACGAAAAAAGGTAAAACCCTCCACTAGATGGATTGACACAGTGACTGAAACAATGGGCTTTAACATAAATAAGATTGTGTGCCTGGCGCAGAAATGGGAAATGTTTTATTCTGCTATACATAGGGTTGCTATGAGTCGGACATCAACTCGACAGCACCTAACAATGACAACAACTTCTAGAAACAGCATAGTACAACTTGGTCAGTGGCCCTGAGAGCCAGGATGGTCTCCTGTCCTGGGCTGTAACCCCAGCCCATCTCTGCAGTCTAGTCCCCTCAGGAGCACACTGTCTCCTCTAGCCGCTCTCCTTCACAGCTGGGAACTAATCTCAGACAGAGTCTCAATAAACACAAGAGCAGAGCCACCTGGTCCAAGCTGGACCTTGGTCTAAAGTTCTCCCTCTCAGGCTACCTGCTGCCCATGTGTTGCCCCTGAGATGCTCTAGCACCTTTCCAAACCAGGCTGCAAATCGACCCTTTTATTTCACATCCACCACTTGGTGGGGGGAGGGAAGCTAGTGGTAAGACCTCAGACAACACAGGACAAAGAAGTACAGCACATGCCACGTTTTCATCTCTAATTGCCACATGAAAAGTAGCAGGTGACTTTAATTTTGATGTTTTGTTAGTTAAAGCAGTTTTAGGTGCCCAGCAACAGTGTGAACAAAATGAAGATTCCTATGGGTTCCCTGCCACTGTCAGGGCCCCGCCCAGGGTACCTCTGTACACTGGCCAGTGAGTGCCCACTGACTTCACAATCCCTCCAAGACCACACTGCACATCAGAGGTCATTCTCAGTGCTTCATATCCTGTGTATAATGACAAGAATCCACCATTGCAATGTCACACCCAATTTCCTTACTGCCAAACAATCTGCTCCTCTCTGCCTTATCCTCCTACTTTTAAAAATCCCTAGTAAAAGCCATATTTTACAAAGTTAACAGGTTTTAAGCTGGTGGGGTGGTTCATGCCTGTTGTTGAAGCTACTCCTGAAGCTGAGGCAGGAGGATCTCTTGTAACCCAGGACTTTGTAGCCACCCTGGGCAACATATCAAGACCCCACCTCAAAACAAGCAAACAAACAAAAAAACAGGTCATAGTTTTCTGATGCTCTCTGAGGTAGAGAGTTAATAGCATGGAAGATTTCTGATGGCAGTTGTATGAACAAAAAGTAGTGGGCTATTTTTAATAACAGGCTGGGATTTAGCTCAGTTGGTAGAGCGTTGTGCTGCAGTCTCTGAGGTCCTGAGTTCAATTCCCAGCACTGCAAAAATGGGAGAAGGGCCTGGCAATCCACTCCCAAGGCAATCCCGAAACAATCAGCCATTGAAAACCCTATGAGGGTCGCTATGAGTCGGATACTGACTTGACGGCCCCTAACAACAACAACAACATTTTTAATAATGCAGACTTTACACCCAACCCATCCCAAATATCAAGGTTCTGGACTGTAACACCTGACACATTCTAAATGCTCACAGTAGGCTCAACTTGTAGTCCCTTTGGCTGCTGAAACAGATTCCACAAATGGGAGGCTTGGGAACCATAGCCACTAATAGCTCACAGTTCTGGAGGTAGAAGTCTGAGATCCTGGCGATTTCAGATTCCTTGACTGGGAGGCCCTGCTCTCTGGATGCTGCCCACACACCTGGCTGAGCCACATAGTGAGGGGCCTCCTGAGGCTTCCTGATAAGGGCACTGATTCCAATCCAGTGGGCTCCACCCTCAGGCTCTGATTCCCTCCCCAAAAGCCCTGCTCTTCACATCCCTACCTCGGAGACGAGGATTTACCAGATGAAGTGGGGGGCGGGATGAACTGAAGGGACACAGACAGTCAGACCACAGAGGCCTGGCCTGCCTAGGAAAGAAGCCACTGGGGCAATCAGTTCTTCGTTCCAGGGCCCTGGACATCTTCTCACACCCGCAGGGGCTCTGTTGGAGGGGGAGGTGCTGAGTTGTCTGAGCACATTTTATTTTCTTCTTTATACTTTGAGTGTGTGTGTTTGTGTGTGTGTGTGTGTGTGTGTGTGTGTGTGTGTGTGTGTGTGTGGTACTGGGGTGGTTGAACCTAGGACCTCACACCTGCTTTGCAAGTGCTTTGCCGCTGAGCTGCACCCCCAGTACATTTATACCCTTTTTATCTTGAGGCAGGGTCTCACTAAGTTAGGCAGGCTGCCTCTGGCATCAGACCTGCAATCCTTCTGCCTCTGCCTCCCCAGTTGCTAGAATCAGAGGTGTAAACTACTGCACTCAGAGCACTTTCTGAAGAAAGTCTGTCCTCTTAGCCATATCAGAACAGCAAAGGGAGGCTGCAGGGCAGCTAAGGGGATTCTGCCCAGGAGCATCCCACCTCCATCCTCAGAGAGTGGCTGGGGCTTGGATCCCTCAAAGCTCCATGCAGTGAGAGCAGGACTGTCCTCCAAGGCAGCCAGCAAGTGTGGAGGCCTTGTGACAGAAGGCAAAGTGCTCAGAACAGGGGCTGAGCCTAGATAGCCAGCCAGGAGCAGCATAGGCCAGAACCTCTTCTCCCCACTCTGGCCCATCTTCAGGGTCCCCTCCTTCTGTCAGGACCCTGCCCCTGGACTGGGGCTCATCCCCACCATCTACCCAAGGATTTGAAGCAATTTAGCTGGGTGTTTGCTGTCACCAGCACAAGAGTTCTTTTCAGTTAACGGCTTCTTCCTTGAACATTCTGAGGCCTCTTGGCTTTGGGTGAACCCTTGAGAGGCACAAAAGAGCCACAGATGTTGGTAATTGTGTGTCCTTGAGCTCAGGGTCCTGATCTGCAGGACAGGCTCAGCCACCCCTCTGCTTTCCTCACAGGGAGCCTGGAACCTGGATAATGGCACTGTGGGAATGGCTGGGGTGGGTCTCAGATGCACAGTGCTCGCCTGGCATGTGTGAGGACCTCCATTTGATCCTCAACTCCACTAACAAGCTGCATTGTAAGGATATACTGTGGGATTTCCAGTGCCATCAATGCCCTGCTTCTTTATCAGAGTGGAGGGTCAGTGAAACCCCCATTCGAAGCCCAGGTGAAAGCAGGCCAAGACTGGACATTAGGGTCAGAGCTGCCTGCAGAGCCAGTGACTCCTTCATGCACATGGTGACTGAGACTGTATTAGAGCTGAAGGACTAGGATGGTAGTCCTTTTTCTCTGTTCGCTGAGTTTCCTATGTAATGCCATTTCGTATATAACAGGGTACCTCTAAAGGGAGCTGATGAAGTGTGCTTTATGAATCACTTCTAACAATGCAAAACATCCAAGGTGATTCAGGGCCTTGTTAGCCAGCAGTGCTGGCTGGGTACACTGGGAAGGATTGATTAATCTGGTGAGTTAGTCTATGGCTGCTAATCTCCCTGATGGGGTGGAAATGGAGGCCTCCCAGCAGCTCCTGCTTCTACTCAGTCTCTGCCACTCTTCTGCATGACTTTGCAGCCCTCATTTCCCTCTCTAAGACTCAGACTTTCCCATCTCAAAGGTAGGCAGTGTGGACCATAGGACCTCTCTAGCTCCCCTGGCTTAAAACTGTCCCACTATGTGATGCTGGAAATCAGGAAGTAGGAAATGTAACCTTGCCGCCACTGGCTCAGGCATGGGGCAATTTCAGTGCAATATCTGTATTGGAAGTATTTCATTTCACCTTCATTTAGGAAGGACAGTTTTTTTGAATATAGAATTATTGACAAGGTTTTTGTTTGTTTCTTTCAATACTGAACCTGTTTGCTTCTGGCCTCCCAGATTTTTTATGAGAAAGCTAATGATGAACTTCTGGGGAAATTACCATGTTAATAATGTGCCTTATTATATTTTATAAACAAATATTATAACGTCAGTTATATTTTAGTGTCACTTTAAGACCAGTCAGAATTTAAAGGAAAAGTAATTTGCTTAATGCAGACATCATGAGGTCTTTAAAAGGTATTAGAGTTTTTCAAGCCAGAAACAAAATGGATGTTGAAGCATCCTACAGATTTTGATGTCTACAAAATTACTCTCAATATCCATAGTGTGCCTAAACAAAATTTTTGGAGTCCTTTTTGTATTAAAGCAAAAAAGAAGTCAGGCATGGTGCCATAAGCCTGTAATCCTAGCAAATTGGAAGGCAGAGGGAGGAGAAGCACAGATTTGAGACCAGAGGCAGCCTGCATGACCAAGTGAGACTGTCTCAAGATAAAAAATTATTAAAAAGGGGCTGAGGGTGTTGTAGAGTGCTTGCAAAGTGCACATAAAGCCCTGGGTTCAACAGCCCAATATCAGGAAAAACAAACAAACAAACCAACCAACCTACAAACAAAAAATGTGGGAAAGGTCCTTGAGGTGGAAAGGTGAGACATCCATGGAGGGTTCCACCCGGCATGGCTGACCCCTTTCTTGCTCTTGCTCTGAACTCATAAGGGGCCGCTGTGAGGTCATAACAAACACCGTGTATATAAGGTGGTGGCCTGGGCTGGATATTTTGTCCACAAAGCACAGGGAGCTCTTGGTTGCTGACCTGTTGGAATCACATAGTTAGTTGGTTGGTGGTTTTCTGGTTTTTGTTCTTTGGTTTGGGCTTAGGTTGTATATTTTTGCTTATGTCTTTTTTCCTTTCTTTTGTTATTTTTAGTTTTTTATTTTCTTTTTCCTTTGGTTTGTTGTGCTTTTTTTTTAGTTAGCATCATCAGTGTTTTGCCTACCATGAGTAGTCACAGTAGTAAGGGTACCAGTGCACATCCGGGCCTTGTGGCCCATTCTCTCACGAGGAGATCCTCACCACTCAGTACAATGTCCTGGGGCTCCTTGGCAAAGGCGGCCACAGCCACATGAAACTGGCCTACCACCACCTCATGGGGACCCTAGTGGCCATGAGAGTCCTGCAGAGCAAGGAGGAGAAAAGTCACAACAATCAGTTTGAAGTGGGCATCAAGAAAATCCTTGAGCATCCAAACATGATCAGGCCATTCCAGGTCATCCTGACCAAGATGCACATCTACATGGTAATGGAGGTCACAAAGGAGGGGCGACCTGCTGAACCAGCTCATGGAGTCTAGGCCCATGCTGGAGGACAAGGCACACAGAACCTTCAGGCAGATCATGCGCAGTGTGTGCTATTTATTGCCACACGTGGGGCTTTGTGTACAGAAATCTCAGGTTGGACAACATCCTGCTGGATGCTGTGGGAGGTGTCAGTCAGTGACTTTGGGCTGGGCACCAAGTGGAGGGTTGGACAGAACCTGGCTGATATCCACGGCCCTTGAAGTCTTCTTGTACCAAAGCTCTGATGGCCTCAAGGTGGACAGCTGGAGCCTAGGTTCATCCTTTTTGCCATGGTCACCATGTGCCTCCCTTTCAAAGTGGCCACCTCAGCTGAGCTGCAGGAGCTGGTGGTGAACAGAAAGCACAAGGTTCCATCCCGCCTTTTGGAAGAACTGCAGAGCATCATCAGGGAGTTACTCACTGTTGATCCTGATCAGAGGCACACACCAGAGGACATTGTGGACCACCCATGGCTCAGCCAAGGGGAGGACTGATCACCCAGTCCTTCCAACAAAACACTTCTATACCTCCTGAAACTGCCATCGTGCATGCCATGAGCCATATGGATTTTGACCCAAAGAAGGTGAGGGAATCATCCCACCACAGAGCATTCAACCAGATGAGGGCCACGCACCTCATGTTGGAACACCAGGCACGCCAGGGGGGCGGCCACACCATCCCCACTAGACTGAAATGTCCAGGGCCTGTGCCTTGCCCATTGCCCACAGATCCTGCCACCTTCCCTCTCCCCACAAAAAGGAGTGCCAGGGGGCTGGCCCTCAGCCCCTTCACCTTCCAGCCCTCTGATCAGCTGCCTGGGGATGAGCCATTGGGGCAGAAGGTTGCCAGAACTGCCTCCTTGCCTGCTATTCCCTTCTGCCCCCCACACAGGATCATCCTTCAGCAGGAAGAGGCAGAGAGCTGCAAGGCCTCCCAGAAGAAGTCCACTGGGCTGCCCCTTGACAGGAGTATGGGCTGGAAGTGGGTGACCAGGAAGATTGCCTTCTGTCCAGAGTCTATGCTGCAGCCTGCCAGCCCCAAAGTCATTCCCAGGAGTCGGGAATAAAGTTGCTCCAATGCCAGCCAAGAGGCACAAAAGAACGTCGGCGGGCCTTGTGCTGCCTTCCAAAGTGCCCTCTGCAGAAGGTGTGAGCTGCAAGGACACCCGAATCTCCTTAAGACAAGAAGTCCCTCTGCCCCACCTGGGACACGCGCGTCAGACTGTCTGTCCTGGGACACTTCCCCACCCCCTGCTCTTCTCCCAAGTTTCTGGGGTACCAGAGATGGTCCTTAATAGTCCTGATTCTCACAAAGCTTATAATAAAATTGAAAGAAGCTCACAGGTGTCCCACTGTTTTATCCCACGGTTTCACAACCTCCTTGCACAGAATCAGGCTGTGTGGCTTCATTTCAGCCGTGGGTACTAACGTGGTACTGGGCGTTAATACAAAGTTGTTGTTGTTGTTAGGTGCCGTCAAGTCGAGTCTGACTCATAGCGACCCTATGTACAGCAGATCGAAACACTTGCCGATTCTGTGCCAGGCAAATGATCTTATTTATGTTTAAGCCCATTGTTGCAGACACTGTGTCAATCCATCTGGTGGAGGGTTTTCCTCTTTTCCGTTGACCTGCCACTCTTCCAAACATGATGTCCTTCTCCAGGGATTGTTCTCTCCTGACTACATG
>VMDO01015007.1:0-52560 GCA_007922755.1 Pedetes capensis | reverse complement strand
AGGTACAACCAGAGTGCTCCTTGGAAGCAAAAATGGCCAAACTGCGTCTTACATATTTCAGACATGTAGTCAGGAGAGAACAATCCCTGGAGAAGGACATCATGTTTGGAAGAGTGGCAGGTCAACGGAAAAGAGGAAAACCCTCCACCAGATGGATTAACACAGTGTCTGCAACAATGGGCTTAAACATAAATAAGATTGTTTGCCTGGCACAGAATCGGCAAGTGTTTCGATGTGCTGTACATAGGGTCGCTATGAGTTGGACTCGACTCGACGGCACCTAACAACAACAACAACAGGTGAAGCCTCCTCAGAGTCTTTGCAGTAGAAGAGCTGCTCAGAAAAATCCTAATCCCACCTTCTTCAAAGAGGAGATGTTGTTGTTGTTAGGTGCCATCGAGTCACTATCTGACTCACAGCTACCCTCATAGGGTTTTCAATGGCTGACTGTTTCAGGATTGCCTTGGGAGTGGATTGCCAGGTCTTTCTCCCATTTTTGTGGTGCTGGTAACCAAACTCAGGACCTCAGAGACTGTAGCACAGTGCTCTACCAACTGAGCTAAATCCCAGCCCCCAAAGAGGCGATAGGTAGCGTTATTCAGGACAAGCATGAGGCTTCTTTAGCCAGCATTAGGTTTCACCTGGGCTACCCTGGGGAGCACTTCTGATATATTTTAGAATATTTGAAAGCGCCGGCCCCCACTCCACCTTAGATTATCCATGACAGACTATTCAACCCCAAGAAAGGAATAAATCTGCCCTGATACGGACATGAAAAGACCCAAAGTCATTTCCATCTGCAAGCATTGTGGTAGTCTAGCCCTCCCAAGGGCTGGGATTTAGTTCAGTTGGTAAAGCGCTGCACTGCAGTCTCTGAGGTCCCAAGTTCAATTCCCAGCACCGCAAAAGTGGGAGAAGGACCTGGCAATCCACTCCCAAGGCAATCCTGAAACAGTCAGCCATTGAAAACCCAGTGAGGGTCGCCATGAGTCGGATATCAACTCGACGGTATCCAACAACAACAACAACACGCCCTCCCAATGCATTTTTTGCTGTCAAGATGGTGATTGAATATTTTTTCTATCTATTTCACATCCCCCTGCTCTCATTGTCTATACACTTTTATTTTCTGTCTCTGTAAAGATTCTGCTTCTCCATGGGGGATTTCCAGGGAAATGTCTTGCATCTTCCTTGAAACTAGCCAGACACTATCTTCAGGAAAATCTTTTTTCAATTGATTTCAAAAGTCCTTTATATTTTGTTAAGCTGCTTTAACAAAAGACATAAACTAGGCTCCAGGCTCTACAATATTCGCCAGTGTTTAGAGAACAAAGTTACTGACAGAGAGCTTTCTATTTCACTGAGAGACTGGTACATTTCTGAAGCATCATCCTTATTGATTGACGATTGACAAAATTATTCCTACCTCTTTCATTAAATGCAACATTAATACTTAATACAGTTAAAGCACTGACCAAAAAGACACAATACTGGAATTGTAGTTGTCATCCTGAAGATCTGTCTAACCATGTTGTTATTGTTAGGTGCCCTCGAGTCAGTGTCAGACTCATAGCAACCCTATGTACAACAGATGACACACCATTGTTAGAACTTCTCTGCTATTCCTGGGGTTTTCAATGACTGATTGTTTTTTGGGAGTGGGTTGCAGGGTCCTTCTCCCAAGCCTACAGCACCTGGTATTCCCAGGCGGTCTCCCATCCAAGTACTAACCAGGCTCGACTCTACTTCACTTCCAAGACCTGACAGGATCAGATGCCACAGTGGTACGGCTCCAGGTGTCTAACCATAGGGCACTTTTAAATTTGAGTCTTCATCTCTTCATTCATAAAAGGGAAATTATGGTACATTAACTTTCTCCCAGACTTATTGTACCAGAAATAAATAGTTAATATAAAAGTAATGAAAAGGTAAACTATTATATAGAAAGGTCCTCCTTTCCTATAATTTTTAAGGAAATTGGCTGTGTGCTCATTTTATTATAATTACAAAATTATCATCATATTACCATTGCTTTATCCCTTCTCTAAGCAGGTGTTTAGCAAGTGCATATTCAACAAAACTAACTAATGTGTCTATGGCATGCCATGACTTTTGAAATGCACACAAGAATCATAAAACAGCTCCCATTACAATTTCATCTGAAGCATATATTTTATTCAGGTTAAATTGGCTATAAGAACAAATATGAGACTTAATTTCTAATATGCATAATTTTTTAACTATTTGATAAACTCATGGCGGCATCATTAGACCACTAATAAGATGTACGCAGACCACATGTTCTGAAATAGAACAGATTTCACCTGTAATGAGAGTATGGTTGTCTGTGTTTATTATGTCATCAATCCAAAGAAATGGCTTTTTGTAGCCAGTGTGGCTTCTCCATACAAAAACAACCCATTGGAGATATTTTGATAATGCAATGTTTAATGCTATTCAGAAAATGTTAATGCAGATGTTGTTACAATTGAAAATGGAAAATTGTCTTCCTTCTATTGTCCAAGTCTAATGCCATATTCACAGCCTTTGTTTTTCAGGTGTTTCCATGTTACAGCTAAATCATGTCAGTATGAATGTTACAGAAGTAAAATTAACTTGACTTCCTGAAAGAAAGCTGATCTCCACATTGTCAATATGGAGCTGATCTTCCAAATAAATGGGGAAAAATAAAGCTGTACATTTCCAAATGTTGCTTTCCTCCCTTCTCCCCTATCACAAAATCTCAGAAATAGCATTAAAATCAGCCAGACATCCATGTATGGTAACACTATAAATAGTCCTCAAATCCCTATTTAGGATGCAAATAAAATCTCTAGAGATAATATGTAAAATAGGAACGGCTTATAAATTTTGGTCAGAAGTTGCAGAAAGAGATTTCTTTGTGGAGAGGGGGTTATTTCTGTTGTACAAGTTTAAACACTTCATCATTTTCAAAGCAGATTTAAATCCAATATCTCTAATTGAAAAAAAAAGATATCCTGATTTTCACATTCTGCCATCTCTGTATTTGGCTCACAAACTGTTATCAGTGTCTCTTTTAAAATTCTGCTGCTGGATTCTTCTGAGTTTAGTACAAAGTATGGAATTTGAAAGGAATGTGTTGTTTACTTTTTGAGTAGATTTTGGCCTGTTTTCTGGAACCATTTGTTAATTGTCTCAGATGTTTATTTGAGTCTCTTGGAAAACCAAACAATTAGCATATTGGTAGTTTTAAATAGCCACTGTTATAACCCTAATCTCATGATGTGGTTTTAGAGGTGTTATTTGGACACTCAGTTTGAATGCCTTAATATCATGGGTTAAAAAAAAAAAGATTTACCTTTTTTATTGCATAAGTTTTACTATTTTTCTGTAGCTCCCTTCTCTGCTGTCATATAGCTTATTAAATGATTATTATATTTTCAGCATTGTACTAGAATTTTCCATGTGTTGTCCAACTCTTAATTTCACCTACTTTTTACTTAAAGGAAATAGGCTTGGGAAAGATTGTTAACATGCTTGAGGTCTCCCAGTGTATGGTACCTTAGACTCAGGACTCAAACAAGTTCTGTTTGGCCCCCTTTGTGTTTCTATAACAAAACAGTCAAGGCTGGGTATTTTGTAATAAGTCTATTTTCCTTAAAGAACACCCAGGCTCCAGTGTTTTGTAAGGAAAACAGGCTTATTTAGCTCACTGATCTAGAGGTCTAAGAGAATGACATTGACCCCAGCTTCCAGTGAGTCTTCTTATGGTAGAAAGCATCACACAGAAGGAGTGCATGTGAAGAAGTCAGACAGAGAGAGAGAGAGAGAGAGAGAGAGAGAGAGAGGAATCATATGACAGGAAATAAGAAGACAAGAAGAGAGAGGAGGGACGAGGCTGGCTTGTTTCTAATAGTCAGCTGTCAGGGAAACAAACCTGGTCCAGTGGGAGCTACATTAGTTCCTGCTTAGGGCATTGTTCCCATTATTTAATCATCTTTTAAAAGCTCCCTCACCTCCATTCCATTCTACTGGGGACAAAGCATCAAGTACATTAGGCTTGGAGGAACACAGTCAATCATGTTCAAATGTTGTTGCTGTTGTTGTTAAGTGCCTTCTAGTTGGGTCCAACTCAGCAACCATATGTACAACACAACAAAACACTCCCTGACACTGTGATGTGCGCCTAACCTTTTTTTATATTTAATCCCATTGTTACAGCCACTATGTAAATCCATCTAGCTAAGGGTCTTCCTTTTCTTCATTGACCCATCATTCTCCCAAACATGATGTCCTTCTTCAAGATTGCTCCCTCCTGAAAACATGTCCAAAATACTTAAGACACAGTCTATCCATCCTTGCTTCCAAAGAGCACTCTGGCTGTACTTTTAGGACAAATATGTTGGTTCTTCTGGCAGTCCATGGTATATTCAATATTTGTCTCCAGCACTGTAATTCAAAATCATCAATTCTTCTCTTGTCTTGCTTATTCATTTTCCAGGTTTCACAAATATTTGATGCAACTGGAAATACCATGGCATGAATCAGACACACCTTCGTCTTCAAAATGACACCTTTACTTTTCAACACTGTAAGGAGGTCTTTTGCAACAGCCTTTCCCAATGCAATGCATCATTTGATTTCTTAACTGCTGCTTCTGTGGGTATTGACTGTAGAACCAAGTAAAGCAAAATCTTAGACAACCTCAATCTCTTCTCCATTTGTCTTGAATTTGCTTACTGACCCAGTTGTAAGGATTTTAGTTTTCTTATTGTTGAAATGCAATCCATTTTGAAGGCTGTATTCTTTGATCTTCTTCAGTAATGTTTTATATCTCTTTATTTTCTGCAAGCAAAGTTGTGTCATGAGCATAATGCAGGTTGTTATCAATCTTCCTCCAATCCTGTTGCCATTTTCTTCTTCATAAAATCCAGCTTCTCAGATTATTTGCTCAGCATAGAGATTGAAGTGGTATGGTGAAAAGATACAGCCTTGATCAACCCCTTTCCTGACTTTAAACCAAGCAGCATTACCTTGTTCTGTTCAAATGACTGTCTCCTGATCCATATACAGATACCTCATGGGTACAATTAAGTGTTATGGTATTCTCATTCTTTGCAAAGTTATCCATAATTTGTTGTGATCCACACAGTCAAATATCTTTGCATAGCAGGATGGGCATCTTTCTGGTATTCTCTGCTTTTGACCAATATGTTTCTTGCATCAACAATGATGTCCCTGGTTCCATGCCTGCTTCTGAATCTGGCTTGATTTTCCAACAGTTCCTTGTCTATATACTGTTGCAGTAGTTTTTGAATGATCTTTAACAACATTTTATTTGCATGAGATATTAATGGTATTGTTCAATAATTTCCACATCTAGTTAGATCCCTTTTCTTGGGAATAGGCACAAATATGGATCTCTTCCAGTCAGTTGGTCAGGTGGCTGTTTTCTAAATCTCTTGGCATAAACACGTGACCACCTCTGGTGCTGCAACTGTTTGTTAAAGCATCTCAATTGGTACTCCATCAATTCATGGAGACTTGTATCATGCCAGTGCCTTCAAAGAAGCTTCTACTTCAGTATTATGAGTTCCTGATTATATTCAACCTCTTCAAATGGTTGATAATCCACCAATTCTTTTGGTATAATGACTCTGTGTATTCCTTCCATCTTCTTTTGATGTTTCCTGTATCATTTAATATTTTCCCTATAAAATCTTTTACTTTGCCATGGGAGGCCTGAAATTTTTCTTTGATTCATTAAGAGTGAGAAAAACAGAGAATATTCTTCCCTTTTGATTTTCTATCTCCAACTTTTTGCATATGTCATTATAATATTTGAGTTTGTCTTCGCAAGCTATGTCCTTTGAAATCTTCTTTTCAGTTCTTTAACATTGTCCTATCTTCCTTTTGTGGGAAAAGGGCATGGCAGCTCACTTCCAGAACCATCCCAAAACAATCAGGCATCAAAAACCCTATGCAGGTCCGTAGGAGTTGGACTGGACTAGACGGCTGCCTGTACAAGTACAAGTTTCATAGATTCTTTTGGCATGTAATTTGGTCTTTTGTTTTTTTCTGTTTTTTAAATAACATTTTGTTTTCCTCAGGAATTATATCTTTGATGCCATGCCACAACTTGTCTGGTCTTCTATGTTTAGTGTCTAATGCATCAAATCTGTTCTTAAGATGGTCTCTGAACTCAGATGGGATATACTCAGGGCTGTACCTTAGCTCTCACACACTTGTTCTAATTTTCTTCCATTTTATTTTGAACCTGCTTATGAGCAGTTGACAATCTGATCCAAAATCAGCACCAAGTCTTGTTCTATACAAACTATAGCAAGATCTAAATTCACAGGCCTCTCAAGTGATATTATGATATCATTTCCTATCATTTCCATTGGAGATAATTCCAGTAAATGTTAAAATATGATATAAAAAAACAATAGTAAGTATCTATGGTCAACTAAATCCAGACATCAGTGTTTTGTGGGCTCTTTAAAAAATAGTATTTTTTAGAGCTCTAAAATAAGCTAAAAATTTGAATTTCCAAGAAAGAGACAGAGTAGAGACTGTTTTCTCAACTTTTCTCTCCATCCTCAGGGGGACTTATTTCAAAAATGTCCTCAAGAGGATGTTCTTTGCAGAAGTTTAATTCCTTTGGCAGCCAGCCCTCAAGGAGCATTAAGATGCAGCCCCATGGGTCATACAACCCTCAGTACTAAACACCTGTGATTTGCTTAACCCACACTCATTAATTGATATACTCACCAACTTTACTTTAGAACATTACCTAAAACAGGCCTCCTTTATGTTGGGACCTGTTTTAGACATTGAGGACCTAGAGGTAAGCAATGTGGTCCTCATCCTGAAGTGACTCATTTTCTCATTCACCAGTTTGCACATCCAATGGTAGGGATAAACACAAAGGCTGGGGCACCCCATCTGCAAAGATGGAAGTAGCAAAGTTCTCTATCCCCAGATGTTGACTGGGAGGAGGATCTGTGCTCCACCCACAGAGAGAGCCTCTTTTTGGAGGTTAAGGCATCCAAAAAATTGTTAAAAATAACATCTTCAGCCATGCTCTCAGCCCATGAAAACACAAGCATGGAGTCTGAGACCCTCCCTACAAAGTGCTAAGAGCAGGGAGCCAAATAGAAAAGACCCTACAGAAACTTCCACCTGCACATCACCCCTTCAAACACCAACCTCAGGCACTGCAACACAGCCATATGGGAAGCACATTTGCTTGTTTTGTTTGATTTTTTTAGGAGAAGCTATTGCTTTGTTTGTGTGGGACTTTTCTATTCCAATCTTCAGCCACATGTAGTAGAATCAAACTACTTTCTAAACATGACACTTAAGGGCCAGGAATATATAAAGATAAGTGTCTACTTCATACCTGAGTCACTTTGGCATTCTTTCAAAGTACACTCACCATCGTTAGGTCTCTCCAAAATATGAAAAGCCACCTCTCTTTTAAAAACTGAGTAATTCTTAAGGCCTTGATACTAAGTAGAAACTTAAAAAAGGTTTAATGCTATGCCCTGCAAATATAATCTTTTTTCATAGTGTCCCCATTTTTTAATTTTTTGGTTTTTTGTTTTTTTTGGTGGTACTTGAGGGTTGAACCCAGGGTCTAGCAAACACTTAGCAAGTGTTCTACCACTGGGCTGCACCCCCAGCCCATTTTTATTTTTTATATTGAGACAGGTTCTCACTAAGTTACACAGGCTACCTCTGGCCTCAAACCCTTCAATCCTCCTGCCTCCATCTCCTAAATCACTGGGATTACAGACATGAGCTACCATACCCAACCATAATGTCCCCATTTTGTTTCTTGATAGGAGCGTTTAGAGTTTGTTTTTCTTAAAGATTTAAAAAGTCAATATTGACTTCCTTTAGTTTTTCCTCATTTCAGTTTCAATTCTTATTATAACTAAAAGGGAAAGGAAAACTAATGTATAAAAAGTACATGTGATTAAACCAAAGACCAAAAGAGTGAGTAATAACTTTTAAAAAATGGTGTAGGTACATGGGAAATTTCTGAGTTTCTTTAGGAATATCTGTTATTTGACCATTAGCCACAGAATAAGTAGCATCCCTTACATATTTGTCTATTAAGTGTTTTATTAGTTATTTTGAAATGAGTTCTTGTGAGTGCTCATAAGTTCATTCTGTAAAATGGTATGTATTTGTAACCAATGATGCTCTATCTCCATGGTTCCTGAATAGGGACAACATCACTTCTTGGCCAACGTTTAGAGCAGAGTTATTTCAAGGAGTCAGAGGACCATGTAGCACAGCAGCAGCATTTTTCTGCTTGTTTATTTACTGGACATACACTGATATCAACTTCATATATGGCCACCCAGTTTCCCATGTTTACCACTTACCACATGCATGCACATGTGCACAAAATCACAGATACACTTAGGCCCCCCATATGCATTTACACATATATACACATGCATGCACATACATTTATACACACATGCCTACACCACACACATACACACATGCCACATATGCTACACACATACACACATCAAAATACATGCATAATCATCCTTAGGCACATTTATGAACATTCACTCTCAGACATAAACATACACATATATGGACATAATGTGCACTTAGATGCATGCAGATGCCTGGGCATATAGGTATGTACACATATATACACACGTACACACATACATATACACACACATAAGGTGTGATCAAAAGATACTGTGAATATTTACATTAAACATTTTATTACAGTAAAAGACGCATTGTCGGTAATCCTCCTAAATTCTCCTCCTGGCTTCAAACACATTTATCCCAATGTTCTGGCCACTTTCTGAAGCAGTTCTGGAGGTCCTCTTGGTGAGGGTCCTTAGTGGTGCTGTTGTGGCACCCTGGTTTACCTGAATCAATTCAAAACGTTTACCTTTCGTGGTCATTCTGACTTAGGGAAAGAGCTAGAAGTCACATGGTGCCAGGCACATTGAATAAAGTGGATGAGAACACACCACAATTTTTTTAAACAGAAATTGCCGGAAGTGATGTGTGACACAGAGTATTGTCGTGATGGAAGATGAAACAAAAGACGCTCACAAAAGAGGACTTCTGGAAGTGCTTCGGAAGGTGGCAAGATCAAGGAGGTCGGTGTGCTTGACGCCATGGGGATTGATGGAAATGCGTCTTTACTGTAATTTTTAAAATTTCAACATTCATTGTGTCTTTTGATCACACCTCATAGTCACATACATACATACACTTCTAAACAAAAATATACACACACGTGCGTATTGACATACATGTATGCACATTCACAAACCCACGCAAGGATGCACGTACACACAAACTCAGAGGTAGATACAGATAAATGTGCACACACAGATACATAGTCACACATACACACATGCATAATTGTACACACAGAGACACTTATACAGCTACGTACAAAGACACACATATTCCATATACAAATAGACACATACACATGTGCCCGTAGTCATACACACATATACACAAGTGCACGTCATAAGCATGTACTTATATACACCACATGCACATATTCAGAGACACAGTTACACTTATAAATATGTATACACAGATGCACAGGGGTATACACACACACACACACACACACCTGTACATACAATCAGTGGGGCAACAGAGATGCACATACATACACACACAGATATACATCCCAAAGCAGACATACACATGGAGACACATGCACACATGCACACAAACATATAGCAAATACACACACAGACTTGTTTTTATTTTGGATGCTGGAGATGGAGAGAAAGAAAAACAATTTTTCTATTTCCCTTCTCAATTCTTCAGTGCTTCTGAAAGTCTATCCTCAGTAGAGATCAGTACCAACTGTTAAATCCAGTTCCTCCAAAACAAAGTCTCTATTGCTGTAGTTTTCTAATAGACATAAGATAAGCCTGCTCAGCAATGAGGAGCCAGGGACTCAGGAATGAGATAAAAGGTATTAGTTAACCTACTTGACCTCTGAACACTCTCTCACTCAGACTCACCTTTTCTGAAACAGGGAAACCTGCCTTAGGTTTTATGAGCAGCTTTGTTGTGAGTAAACAAAAGCAAAGGCAGTTAATAAGGCAGACCCATAGCCTGTGATCCTGAAGCATGACCGCACAAGGACAGCCATAGAGACCTGGGCTCAAATTTCTATTCTACAACCAGTGCCCTGCGACAGACAGTTTACGTCTCTGAGCCTGGAATCCTCTCCTCCTCTGATGAGGGAGAAGCAGCACCTCATGCCTATATTGTTTAAGCAGCTCAGCACAAGGCCGGCCTTCACCTCACAAGAGGGATTCAGACAAGCCAGGGAGCTTCTCACCCTCAGTGCCAGCTTGCTGGTTCACGTCCAGGCTGCGCTTCTTCTGTGACACCATGTTTCTCTTTTTTACTGAAACCTCACCCACCACAACCATAAGTTAAGTTTAGGGGTGTGTGTGTGTGTGTGTGTGTGTGTTTGTGTGTGTGTGCCCTAGTTGGAGACGACCTATTCACCATCCCAAAACTAGTAGGTGCATTGTGTTTTTTAAAGGAAAAGACAGCAGATTCATCCAAGAGAATGTCAAAGCATTCCCCTCCAGCAGTCAGTTCAAACCATAACCACCTTTAAAACATTTTAAAATATCCTATTGTCACATACAATTGCTAACAGACTTCCCTTTCTCTTCTACCTATTATTGTCATCAAAACAGCAGCAGCCACTTTAAAGTGTTCCCAAATATATATTTTCAGGATCCTAGTAGGGCAGGAGGTGTTGTGATGGAGCCTGGGGCGGGGGGTTAGTCTGATTTTTAATAGATTCTGAGACACCAAAGCTTCCAGAGAAGCACTATGTGAAGCCAAAGGCAGCCAGGTCCAAGGTTAAGGCAAGCTGTTTCAGCTAACACTGGGGTCAATCCTCAGAAAGACTTTGAATGTGAATCTGTCTTACATGGTTGAGACTCCACCCCTGGAAATGGTTAGCTGGACTCTGAAATATTGTAGTTTCACAAATGCTTTTTTAAATGGAATTGATCTAGTATAGAAATTTCCAAATAGAAGACAATTAAGGAATACTACTTCTTATCATTAAACTGCTAGAATATAATTTTAAATAATCCATACTGTCCCTACCCGGTCAATAGTCTACACTCTAATTTTAAGACTAGAAGAATTTAAAGCTGATAAGCCAGTATAGTGGGAACCACATAGAAAAATGGAAGGCCCTTTGTGGCCAATTTATCTATGACCTGAGTTGAAGTCTTAAGCCAGTCATCTTGATCAGCACAATCTGTGACCACCAAGTAATGGAGTAGTGGCAATGGGGAGGAAATAAACAAGATACCTATAAAAAACACCACCAAGCTCCAATGGCACCTCTGTGCCAAGAAGTGTATGTCCCTGTATGTCATTTCCAGTCTTGAGCAAGCCACAAGTAATAGCTGCCATGTGAATGATGGATTTTTAAAATATTAAGCCACCTCAGAATATTTGTATTTTTCTGTTTAAGTAGGACATTATAGTCGGCATGTTAGAACACATATATAGATTTCAAATTCATCAATAATGCCATCTTACACACCAGGCTGACATTAGGTGAAGGTTTCAGAGTTTAAATTTTCTCCTGGACTCCACATTAATTTACAAAGCTATTTATATAAACCTATCCAGTTCAACCATTGAAACCCCTATGAATATCAGAGAAGCACTAACAATAGTGTTTCGCTTGTTCTATATAGGGTTGCTGTAAGTCGGACACTGACGGCACCTAACAATAACAACAACAACAATCCAGTTCCAATGTAGTTGAGTTGGTATAGTTTTCCTATTATTCTATTGCATGTCTTTAAGTTTTTATCTGTTCTTCCTTCCCCAATTTATGGAGTTTCTCCATTTTGTTCCCCAAAGCTGTTCTGGTATGTGTCTTTTTCATGCTGTCCACTCTGCATTCTTCGAACCCTTTGTTTAAGGTAAATTGAATTTTTCTAATGAAGCCCAAGGTGAAAGCCTAAGGTGTCTGCTGAAGTCAAATTGTTCAGCCTAAATTCCAAGGTTTTTCATAATCCTACGCCACACAGTTTTGCAACCTTATCTCTCCCCTAAGCAATATGTATGCATCCTCCTTCCTCTGAGAGCTTCCTCATTACCTCATGGCTGGGGGAATTCTGCTCCAAGGCTTTGACCAAACCATTCCAGACAGAGGAGAGGGACTGGAGTTTCCTGCTAGGAGGGCAAGTATTTACATGTCAATCCAAATAAAGGAATAGTAGAGTGAGATTTCTTTTCTCGGGTTATTTTCTGCTGGTTGGAAACTGAACATCAACATGGCAATAGAATTAAACGGTAAGCACATAAAAATTATGCAGGATATTTAAATTATTTTATCTCTTACCAGAATCTATGTGTCATGCATAGGCTACTAGTCAACATTTCTCTTTAACTGAAGCTTTTTTACCACAAGGAAGTCTCAGTCTCCATGTCTACTAGAATTCTTCCTTGAAGATAAAATATTCAGCTTATATCTAAACAAATGTTGTAAACTAAAATGATTTGATTTGTAGCTAAAATGCCTCCCAAGACATTGGAGACATCTAGTGAGAATTTCCCTAGAGTAAAGGAGATAGTATTTGTCAGTCTGGACTTTAGACTCTTTCTGGAAATATGTTCTCCCTGGGTGAGAGTTGTTATTCCTGTTATGAAATTGATAAAGTGTCTAAATACAAAACATATAAACACCTAAATGCAAAATACCTAAATATTAAAAAATGGATGATCATTTTGGATGTTGTTCTGATATGGAATATTCAGAAGGTACCAATTTGTGACCTGGATTCCGGAATTGCTGGATTTATAAAGTCATCAAAGGCCACCTTATGAGACATGATTAAGGATATATTTTTAAAAGTGTCTTCCTTTCCTCTACTAAAATATGCCAAAAAATCACCTTTTCTTCTGGTCGTACATAGTGTCAGGTAGAATATGTTTTCCAAATACACACACACACACACACACACACTATAATGTACTACTTAGAGAAGGGATAATTAGCATACAAAATAGAGTCAGCTCCAAATTCTGCACTTCAGCAGGCAAGTGGCCCAAAGAAAGCCATTCAATTTCTCTAAACCACTATATTTTCTTGTTCTCACAGGTAGTCTCTGCTGCTCTTGGGAGATCATGAGATAAAGAGCTAGGGAGCATTTTGAAAGCATAATGAAAAGAAGACAATTATAACATTCCACACTTATTCCCAAAAATCTCCCTACTGTACTTAAAAAACTGAAATCAAAGTTGAAAAGATGAACTGAAGGTTCTCTTCCTTTGAGATGTCCAGTGACATCAAGGCTCTTCTACATCTGTCAGTATTAATAGAAACTCAAATGAGTTATAAACAAAAGATAATTCTTAGTGTCTTTTAAGAGTCTCCATTGTAACCCTAATCTGGTCCATTCACAATTGTAGGTTTTGTGACCAGGACATCTTCCTTTTCATCTAGACCTCTTTTCTTTTTGAAGATCACAGAGCTGTAGATTTTGCTTGGTCATATGCACGTTTGATTATCTAATCAGTGCAGCTGATAGTGCTTACAGAATCACTTTGATAAAGAAGAGAGAAGAATAGCTGAATTTCCCCGAAACCAAGGCAGATTAGAAAAATAACATGCATTCCTCCTCTCTAAACAGAGCCCTGCACAAAAGAAATTGTGTTGGTACTTACAGAAGTACTACCATGCCCAGCTGCCAGGAAAAAATGTCATTTACTACATATGATTGCCAAAACAGAATATTATTCTTGACTGCAATATCATTATTTTTCTGCGTTAGTCTTAACAATAGCATCACCAAGGGTCTGAAAGTTTTTAATTCACATCAAACACTGTGTTGATGGAGTATATGAAGATCAAATAACAAAGAGGTCACTCTAAAGAAAAAGATGAAGGTGGAATTAAAAAATAACATCACACCAGGAACATGGATATACATGGAAGGAATTCTCATAACTATATCAGAGGCAGAGAAAAAAAGCCTGATGTATTCAGAGGAAAACAGTGTTTTGTGTTTGTTTCGTTTTGACCTTCCAGAGGAAAGATCCATAAATGTTTGTTTAATTTTGGCCGTTTACATCCCTGCCCTCTCAAACTCTAGTCCTAGAATCAGAGAAGGCAGCCTCTGATGCTGGCAATTAGATGACATTTATGGGTCCTTTGGGAAGGGATGTCATCCTGAGAGACTTTCAAAGGAATTCATAAAATAAGGGCGAATTTTGTAAAGTGCAAGAGTTGCCGAAAACATCACAAATGGCACAGCTGTCCATTTTCCTAAGTGCTATGGAGTAATCTCATGCTTTACAGTAAGAAACTGTAGTAATTTATCTGCATGTGAGATCAACTCCTTTGTCATATTTCTAAATATATGACTGATTTATGTGCCTTCTTTCTCAGTATGGCCATGCTCACTCCACTGTGATCCTTCAGAAAGGAAGTTGATTCACAAAAGCAGGATATTCCCATCCATACATCACCGGATTTGACTGTATTGTTGAGGAATGCAACAAAAATTGTCTGTGAAAAGAATTAGTCATCTCATTTCATATATGTTATACAACTTTTATTTATCAGATTCCTTCCAGTAGCATTGAAGAGAATATGCTTCAAAGGGAACCATGACAGCATTGCCTGTGTTGACCCAGGATTTACACAGAGTATTATCTACAGGGAGTCAGTTCCCCACTGGACGCTGTCTGTGGTTGAGTTAAATCAGAATAATCAGTTTCTTAGGCAAGAATACAGGAATTCTTATGGTTATCTATCAGTATGGTTGTTGTTGTTGTTGTTAGGTGCCGTCGAGTCAGTATCCGACTCATAGTGACCCTCGTAGGGTTTTCAATGGCAGACTGTTTTGGGGCTGCCTTGGGAGTGGATTGCCACGTCCTTCTCCCATTTTTGCGGTGCTGGGAATTGAACTCGGGACCTCAGAGACTGCAGTGCAGCGCTCTACCAACTGAGCTAAATCCCAGCCCCCATCAGTATGGTAGATCTCCTAAAAAAACATTTCTTCCCTAAGGTTGGTTTGCAGACATGGTTTATGGATTCATGGTTATGTTAAATCAGAGTATGAAGAGCCAATATCTATGAAAAATGTAAAATGAAATGGTGTATGCTAGGAATATTTTACTTTTCCAGAGATACATGTTATTAGGACCCATATCCTTAGCACTCAAGAGAAGGAAAAGTAATGCTGTTAGCTGAGGAAGTTTCAAAATAAGTGGGATTTCCACTTAGTCATTGATTGACTAAGCAAGCGTATATGCAGACTCCCAGACACACCTATACACAGAAGATCCAAAAACAGCCCCAGGACCCATGAAGGCTTTCATCTGGGGGATCCTCCCCTCCATGCCCAGAATCCCCAAAGGCATTACCCCTTCCTCTGAGGATCTAAATGATCTTTACAGATTCACATTTTCAAATGATAGACTAGAATGATCTGAAACATCAGCAAAAATGGGATTGGATTCTGTGAGCCAGTGTATTTTTTGTATTTCTGAAGGATATAAACTTCCTTATCATAACAGCCTCATTTCCTAGAAGCCTTTCTTGCTGTCAATAGCTCCACGGTTAGACCCTAACTCTTAAAAGAGGACAAAATCAAAGTCTTTTATGTCTACCTACTTCAAACTGAACTTTCTTGAAGCAACCCAAGTGCCCATCAGTTGATGAATCGATAAACAAAATGTGGCATATATGCCTAAGGGAATATTACTCAGCCTTTTAAAAGAAGGAAATTCTGGCACATGCTGCCACATGAATGAATCTTGAAGACATTACACTAAATGAAATAAACCATCCACAAAAATACAAATACTGTATGATTTCACTTACAGGAGTTACCTATTGTAGTCAAAATCATAGTGACAGAAGGTACTATGATGGTTGTCAGAGGCTGCAGGAAGGGGAGAATGAGGACTTAGTGTTTAAATGGTATGGAGTTTCAGTTCTACAGATGAAAAGAGTTATAGAGATGAATGTTAGTAATGGTTGCATAAACTACCACTGAACTACACACTAACAAATGGCAAAAATGGTAAATTTCACATTGTACATCTTAACACAAAAAATAATAATATGCTTAAAGCTCTTTAAAAAATAGGAAATTAAATATACAACTGGACAAATAAATGAGCCTCCAGGAGTAAAACTTCCATAAACTGATTCATTAGAAAATGTAGGGCTAGCAAATCCTACCCCCCCAAAAAAGTCCTACTTCAATGTTCATCTCCCAATAAAATAAATGAATCTGGGGTGATCAATAAAAAATCTATATTAAAGGTGATCCCTGGGGCATTTATTTATGCTGGCAGCAAGAAATATCCTACATGAAATTTAATTATAATTAGCAAATATTGACCCCACCACCTGACATGTACAGCACATCAAGACACAGCTCCCAGCCAGGTGCAATGGTGCAGGCCTGCAATCCCAGCACTTGGGAGAAGGAGGCAGGAAGATGTGAGTTCAAGTCTGTTTGGTTTACACGCAGAGTTCCACACCAGCATGGGCTGTATCACAAAAATCTGTGAGAAAGAAAGAAGAGAAAGAGAGAAAGAAGAAAGAAGGAGAGCAGGAGGGAGAGAAAAGAAAGAAAGAAAGAAAGAAAGAAAGAAAGAGAGAGAGAGAGAGAGAGAGAGAGAGAAGGAGAGAAGGAAGGAAAAGAAAGAATGAAAGAAAGAAAGAAAGAAAGAGAAAGAGAGAGAGAGAAGGAGAGAAGGAAGGAAAAGAAAGAATGAAAGAAAGAAAGAAAGAAAGAAAGAAAGAAAGAAAGAAAGAAAAAGAAAGAGAGAGAGAAGGAGAGAAGGAAGGAAAAGAAAGAATGAAAGAAAGGGAGAGAGGGAGGAGGCAGGGAAGGAAGTAGGAGGGAGGGAGGAATGAAAAGAGATGAGAGAAGAGAGGAGAAGTGAGGAGAGAAGAGAAGAGAAGAGAGAAGAGAAGGGAAGGGAAAGGAAAGGAAGGGAAGGGAAGGGAAGAGAAAAAAGAAACCCAAGAGGCACTTTCTAGCTGTTAGATCTGAACAGACCATTTCCACTGCTAGTAATAATAATAAAGGCACCTGATATATATAGATAGATATATAGATATATGGGGCTGGGATTTAGCTCAGTGGTTAGAGCGCTGCGCTGCAGTCTCTGAGGTACTGAGTTCAATTCCCAGCACCACAAAAATGGGAGAAGGGCCTGGCAATCCACTCCCAAGGCAATCCCGAAACAGTCAGCCATTGAAAACCCTATGAGGGTCGCTATGAGTAGGATACCGACTCGACGGCACCTAACAACAACATGTATATATATATATATATATATATATATATATATATATATATATATATATATATTTATTTATTTATTTATTTATGGTACCTATGGGTTGAACCCAGGGCCTCATACATTCTTTGCAGGTGCTCTGTCATGGAGCTGCTCCCCCAGCCCACTTTTTTGTTTGTTTGTTTTTTATTTTGAGTCAGGATCTTGCTGAATTACACAAGCTTCCTCTGGCCTCACTCGGGGTCTTCCTGGTTTAGCCTCCGGAGTCACTGGGATTACAGTTCACCAATGCTCCTGGCTGGCAACTGAGTATTTGAGTGCTGGCTCTGAAACGCTTACAGAATGCTTCAGTGTAGCATGTATTTGACAAACATTTAATAATCAAAAGTTCTGGAAGAATTCAGGTGAGGAGAAGGGAAGAGGTAGTTTGTAGAGGGGGAACACAAAGCATCACAGAACACTGAACATGTCATTAAACTTTCTGAGCTTCAATGTCTGCTCATTGGAAACAGAGTAATACATGCTTTATGTGCGACTCAGAGTTGAAATGAAATTCACAGACGTAATATACTTTTGAGGGCTGGGATTTAGCTCAGTTGGTTGAGCATCGCTCTATAGTCTCTGAGGTCCCAAGTCCAAGTCCCAGCACCATAAAACTGGGAGAAAGATGTGGCAATCCACTCTCGAGGCAATCCCGAAAAAATCAGTTGTTGAAAACCCTATAAGGGTCACTATGAGTCAGACACGACTCAACTGCACCTAACAACAACAAACAACAACAATATACTTTTGAGCAGAACAAAACACTACCTGACACTGTGCCATCTGCAACATCTTTTTTTATGTTTGAGCCTGTTGCTTCAGTCACTGTGTTTCTTTTCATTTTGAGTCATGCTACATCAGCAAATGGAAATCCCAGGGTCCATTTTTACCATTAAGGTTGACTCTTCTTTGAGGAGGCAACTCTTCCCTAGTCATCTTTTGAATGCCTTCCAGCCTAGGAGGACTCATTTTCCAGCACTATATCTAACAGTGCTTCTCTGTTATTCATAGGGTTTTTGTTGGCTAATTATTTTGGGAGTGGGCTTCTGGGTTCTTCTCCCTCATTTATCTTAGTCTGGTAGCTCAGCTGAAACCTATCCACCATGGGTGGCCATGCTCTTATCTGGAATACCAGTGGAATAGTTTTCAGCATCACCACAACACGTGAGCCCCCACAGCATGACAAGCTGACAGACACATGGGAGCATCAGTCCAATACACAACAACAAATTCTTACCATACAACTGAGACATCTTGAATATCTAGTATCAGCTGACATCTGATTGCAGGTGCATGATGGGTCCCAACTAAGAGTTGTATACCTCAGCTTTTCCCAAGTTTCTGACCCACAAAATCATGAGATAAAATAGAATTGGTACAAGTTGCAGAATGTGGAGGGTAACATACTATGATTCTCATCAATTCAGACTGCTATAACAAAATACCATAAGGCAGGAAGCTTATGAATATCAGTAATTTATTTCTTATGATGTCACCATGAAGATGTTGACGAATTTGATATCTAGTGAAGACCACTTCAGGTTTCCTAGTTGGCACTTTCTTGATGTTTGCTCACCTGGCAAAGGGTCTAGGCAGCTCTTTGGTGTCTCTTCTATAAGGAAACTAACCCCAGCTATACCACCCTGGTGTCCATTCTTGTCAGATCTTGGAAGCTAAGCAGGATCGGGTCTGGTTCGTCCTTGGATGGGAGATCACCTAGGAATACCAGGTGCTATAGGCTTAGGAGAAGGACCCAGCAGCCCACTCCCAAAATAATCAGCCATTGAAAACCCTATGAATAGCAGAGAAGCACTGACAATAGTTATGAGCATGGCGCAGTGTGAGGAATGTTTTGTCTGTTGTACATAGGGTGGAGTCAATGAGTCAGACCTGACTCAAGGGCACCTAACAACAATCCCACTCATGAGGCCTCTGCCCTCACACTTCAATCACTTCCCAACATCTCTACCTTTTACAACCATCATCTGAGGGACTAGGTTTCAACATCTAAATTTTAGAGATACACACATATTCAGACCATTGCTCACAATAATCGTGACAACCTCAGCATAGCCTCATAAGCACAGAGAACACAGGAGTGTACACATGCATTTCTTAACTTGGATGATGTTATTGAGAGAGGGGTACTGACAACATCCAACTTTCTAGGACCTTTTAAAAGAAACTTGGGCAGGCATTGTGTTTCTGGTCTGTAATCCCAGCAACTCAGGAGGCAGAGGCAGGATCACAGGTTCAAGTTCAAGGCCAGAGGCAGCCTGCATAACTTAGTGAGACCCTATCTCAAAACAAAAAATAAAAAATGCTCTGGAGGTGTAGCTCAGTAGTAGAGCACTTGCAAAGTATGTGCAAGGTTCTGGGTTCATTGCCCAAGTACTGCCAAAAGAAAGAAAGAAAAAAAACAGAAAGAAAGAAAGAAAGAAAGAAAGAAAGAAAGAAAGAAAGAAAGAGAGAGAGGGAGGGAGGGAGGGAGGGAGGGAAGAAAGAAAAGAGAGAGAGAGAACGAAAGATGGAAAGAAGGAAGGAAGGAAGGAAAGAAGGAAGGAAGGAGGGAGAAAAGAAAAGAATAAAAAGAAAAAGGAAAAAAGCAAAGCAAAGTAAGGCAAGGCAAGGAAAGGCAAGGGCAGGAAAAGAAAGGAAAGGAAAAGAAAAAAAAAAAGAAAAAGATAAGACAGAAACTTTGGAAGAAAAAAAGGTAAGGTAATAGATAGAAGCTATTCCTAGAAAGTGTCGACATAACCCTGGTTTTAATTCTACAACCACATGTCATGAAGCATCACTGTCAAAGTGATCTGCCACAGGGCCAGGTTTTCCTTCTTGTCCCAGCTGTGACAGTTTGGAGCTGCATCCTAATGAAGGTGGAATAACACTAAGTCATTGAAACTGTCTAAGTGTGTTAGCTGGCAGATGCTCACGTAACTCGCACAGATGTGCCTTTTCACCATGTGATTAACACTGCACTGAAGTGAGGAAGCAAGAATTAAAAAATCAAACTAGGATATTCTTTTGAAATAGCCTCCTTTTCACTCTGTACATTTGCATAGCCAAAAACAAGAAAGAAAAGAAAAGAAAAGAAAAAAAAAAAAAGAACCACTACTCATTTGTCGCACATGTGGGTAACTCATGGCAATAGAAAACACCCAGCTATCAAAAACTTCTTTCTCCTAGCACATCCAAGCATACTTATCATATGCTATGCAAAAAGTCACATTGAAAACTGCCCTAAGGAGCTGGGCCTGATGGCACCCACCTGTAATCCCAGCAACTCGGGAGGCAGAGGCAGGAGGATCGCAAGTTCGAGACCAGAGGCAGTCTGCATAATTTAGCAAGACCCTGTCTCAAAAAGTGAAAAAAAAAATGGGCTGGGGATGTAGCTCAGTGGTCCAGCACTTGTGAAGTATGCAAGCGTGAGGCCCTGGGTTCAACCCCCAGTGCCGAAAAAAAAAAAAAAAAAGAAAGAAAAAGAAAAGAAGAAAGAAAGAAAAATGCCCTAATGGTTTAACTTCTGCAATATTGAAGGTTGTTAACATTCAGAAGCCACTAGTGTTCTATGCATGGAAATAAATTTATAAATCTAGTGTTAGTGCTTTTTAACTTACTATTTATTTATTTATTTGTTTATTTATTTATTTATTTTTGCAGTACTATAGAGTTGAAACCGGAGCTTTGCACATACAAGGCAAGTACTCCACCCCTGAGCTGGACCCCCAGCCCCTTCTTTATTTTTTATTTTTAGCCAGGGTCTTGCTAAGTTGTGCAAGATACTTCTGGCCCCAGCCTTACAGCCCTCCTACCTCAGCCTCCAGAGTCACTCGGATCACAGGTTTGAGCCACAGGACTCATTTTTTAAAATTTTTTTCAAGTATTTTTAATTTTTAGATTGATACATAAGTCTACATATCTATGGGGTACAGTGTGACATTTCTATACGTGTGTACAATGAAGTACTGATCAAATCAGGATAATCAGCATATCTATCACCTCAAATTCTTATCATTTCTTTATGATAGGAATACTCAAAATCTGGCTCTTTTGAAACATAAAAGTAGTTTAAGTGCTCAAGGAATCCATCCATGAGGGCCAAGTTAAGAGATAGGAGTGTCTGCTGGGCGCAGTGGTGCACACCTGTAATCCCAACGGCTGGGGAGGCAGAGGCAGGAGGATCACAAGTTTGAGACCAGAGGCAGTCTGTGTAACTTACTGAGACCCTGTCTCAAAAAGTTAAAAAAAATGGGTTGGGGGTGCAGCTCAGTGGTCAAGCACTTGCAGAGCATGCAAGTGTGAGGCCCTGAGTTCAATCCCCAGTACAGCTAAAAGAGAGAGAGAGAGAGAGAGAGAGAGAGAGAGAGAGAGAGAGAGAAGTATCCATAGACAGAAGAGCAGGTGGCTGAGGTCCATACCCAGGGAACTCCTGATGTGTCATGGGCAGATGAGGAAGAGGTAGGGTATCATGAAGGACAAGAGACAATGAAGTGTAGAAGTCAGTTTCGTGGGCTTGGGAGTCATTCACTTTAAGCTTGAATGCGTATATGGGAAAGATTTGCTTGATTTCTCTAAGCCCAGTGACAGCTAAGGTGGAGCCTCTTTGAACCCCAAAGACAGTGGTTTCTGTCTAACTTGTGGGCCATCAGAGGATCCTGTGTGGCTTGGAGGAACATTGCAATGTGTGCTTTTGTGATTGCCTTACGGTTGGAATAAACACTTAATTGTCAAATGACAACAGATTTGTAAAAGTAAGGTTGCATGTCCCATAATTTCAAGTCACAGTTAACGTGAATACAAATTGGTGTAAATGTTTTTGAAAGTAATTTAACAAAATATATTCAAGGTCTTAAAAATATGTCATATAAACCATATAATCCAGCAATTATTTTATTTATTTATTTATTTATTTATTTATTTATATTTTTCATTTTTAAGGTAGGGTTTTGCTATGTAGTCTAGGCTGGCCACAAATTCATGGTTCTTGGGCCTCAGCCTCCCATGTGCTGAGATTACAGGAATGCACTACACATCCTTCTTAATCCAGCTTTTCTAATCTTAGCCTTCTGCCTGTTAGCAACGAGGACATTAATTTTAGACTAAGTAAATATTAATTGTTGTTGTCATAGAGACCCTCCTAAGGTTTGCAATGGCTGATTCTTTTGGCATTGCTTCAAGAGTGGGTTGCCACATTCTTCTCCCATTTTTCCTGTGCTGGTGATCCAACCCAGGACCTCACAGACCTCGGCGAAGCACTCTACCACCTGAACTAAACCCTAGCCCACGTATTAATACAATGGTTTATTGTGGGACCCTTATAACTAGCTATTTGTTCATTGATATAGAATAAAAACAGAATATATTCTTAAAAGATATAGATTATTAACTAGTATGGTAAACTTTGCTAATGTCTAGATAAGCTAAAGATATACCTAGCTGTCTAAGTAGGTGCACAATAAAATGAAAATCTAGAACATAATATGCACTGAAATGTTCATGGTGGTCTGAGCTTCCACTCATATACATCATGCTGTTTATTAGACAAAAGTACAACACCCCTCCCTACCCCAAGGAGCCTCATCTCTAGAGGAGCGCGACCTTTCCTCCCCCTTGGCCAAGGGCTTTTCTCTAGTCACCAGCTTGGCATCCCTGATACCAGCTACTTCTAGGTTGTGTGATTATGTGTCCTTTGTATTCTCTTCCCTTTACTCTCTCCTTTTCCTTTTATACTTTCTAACTTCTATAAACTGATCAAGAAGCATCATCTATTTTTAATTGGGTCTTGAAATACCTCCTGTTACCCAGATACCTCCATGAAGCCCTGTTCTTCCCCTAGTATACATTCAGAGTCATTAGGTTTGGAGTTTAGGGAACTTGGTATGATGCCCCTAAGTGCATCACGCCATTTGTTGCTAATTTGAGATCTGTCTGCTGGTTGGTTACCATCTGCTAAAATGATCTAAACAATATAGAATTAGCAACTGGATGGGGATCACCAAAAGGTGGCTCGAAGCAATGAGAAAAACAAGTGAAGAATTTATAGGACACTTCCACTTCTTATCCTATGGATATATTTGGCTACCTGCATTTAAAAAGTTGGCTGCTGTCTTCCTCTGCATTCTTTCTTTCAGAGAGAATCCTTTTTCATTTTGCTTGTACTTATGGCTGAGAAGATACTAATAAATTATCTTTTTGCCCTCAACCATGCAGGATACCTGGTGTCTATGAATACCACCGAGACAAAAATATCCCCCTCTTACTGGAAATGCAATATATTCAAATAATATTGAGACCAAGAAAAGAGATAGAATGACAACCTCACAACAGTACATATTCTCAGATTTCCAAATAATGTTAGCCTTAAGCAATACAAGATAAATTCATGTGCATAGTCTTCCAAAATATCCAAAAATGCACTATCAAATAAATGGTAGAAAATCCCTACAATTCTGTTTATAGCACTGTATTTTCAGGGCATCACCCCTTTCTGCCTATTGCTATCTAACAAAGAATCCCAAAACAGAATGGCTTAAAACAATCTATTTTTGTTATCTCCAGTTTCTGGTTCAAGAATTCCAGAGCAACTAAACTGGGTAGAATGTCTCAGGATCTCTCAAGAGGCTGAACATAAGATATCAGGTAAGAACATAATGCACCAAAGGGTTGCTTATGGCTACAGAGCCACTGCTACCATCTGTGTGGTTCTAAGAGGCCTCAGTGCCTAGGACAGCTTGAGCATCCTCCCAACATGGCTGTTGGCTCCCCCAGAGGGAGACATCCTGAGCAAATGACAAAGGAATAAAACCTCATGTCTTTTTAGACCAGGTCTCACAATGACACATAGTCATTTTATCACATTCCACTAATTAGAAGTGAGTCATTAAGTCAAGTCCACACTCAAACAGAGGGGAATTAGGCTCTATCCTTTAATGGGAGTCTATTCAGAGAATGTATAGACATATTCCAAACCAGAAGTAAGACATGAATATAGACTTTATACTTCTGAGGAGGATTACTTCAAAGTATATTTTTTTCCTCCACATGTCTGTCAGCTTGTGGCGCTGTGGAGGCTTGCATATTGTTGTGATGCTGAAAGCCACTGGTATTTAATATACCAGCAGGGTTGCTCATGGTGCACAAGTTTCAGCTAAGCTCCTAGACTAAGACAGACTAGGGAGAAGGACCTGGCAGTCCACTCCTGAAACAATTAGCCGTTGAAAACCCTATGAGTGGTAGAGAAATACTTTCAAATATAGCACAAGAAATTAAGTGCCCCCAGGCTAGAAGATATTCAAGAAACAACTGGGGAAGAGTTGCTCCCTCAAAGTAGAGTTGACCTTAATGGAGTAAAGCTTCTGAGACCTCCTTTTGTAGATATGGCCTGACTCAAAGTTAGAAGAAATATAGGGGTTGCAAGATTAGGCTCAAACATAAAAAGATTGTGTGCATGACCCAATGTTGGATAGTGTCTTATTCTCTTGTACATAGGGTCTCTATGCGTCAGATCCAACTTGATGATATCCAACAACCACCACCACATACTTTTCTCATGTTTAATTCAAGAGAGTACAGATTTATCCCAGAGACCTAAATAACTCCAGAGTTAAATAACTGCAGAGTTAAATAACTCCAGAGTTAAACTGTAAGTCAGAATTTTAGGAAGGTAAGTGAACTTTAATCTGTTCCAGAAACCATCCAAACTAAGGAAGTTGAGTCATAGAGACAAACCTTGGTCACGTTGAATGTATTATTTCTGTAGTCATTTTATTTTTTATTATTTTATTTCATTTATTTATTTTAATTCATTTTACTTATTTATTTATTTATTCTTTGTAATACTGAGGGGTTGAACTCATGTCATCTCTCTTGCTAGGTAAGTGATCTACCTTAGCCCTTCTATATTTTTTATTTGCAGTAAAGTTCTCATTAAATTGCACAGGCTGCCTCTGGCCTCAAATTCCCAATCCTCCTGCCTGAGCCTCCCAAGTCACTGGGATTACAAGCATGTGCCACGGAGCCCAGCCTGCAGTAAGTTTTCTATGAGACCCTCCACCTGCCATCCCAGATGTCCACACTCTACAGAGTCAGGTTAATGGGAGTTCAATGTAGTGCAAAAAACTGGAATATATAAGGACTTGTAGGAGAGAGGATGGCTACATTCAAAAGCAAAATATCACTCATTTTATCCCTGTTATCCGCCTTTTCTCTGTGGCATTGTTTAAGAGGGGTGAGACTATAAACAAATTGATGTGTCATGTAAAGCAGGTATGTGGAGTCCAGTAAGATCAGCTCTTAAAAGAGAAGTCAGCATCACAGACTATAAAATAAACTTTACATGTACATAGTTAAGGACACGTCAACACAGCTTATTTTCTTTAACCATCTACACCCAGACACATTATTATTGCCAGTGGGGTTGCCTGTGAATTACAAAAGGTGGCAGCAGGAGATAGATGTCTTTGGGGACAGTGTTTTTATATCAGCACTAATGCAAGAATAAGAATGAATGATCACTGAAATGGAAAATAATTGAGCACACTGGATTTGGAGTCCTTATGAAATCATTTTCATTGCAATTGAAAACAATGAATAGAGGGACTCTCTGTAGTGGTCAGTCTAATAGCAGAGAGGAGAGAACCACACTCGTGGATTTTAGGACCCTAGAACACAGGTAAGCGCACCCAAAGTTCTTTAAAAAAGATATGTGAATAGGGAGCCCTTTGTCAATGAGGAGCTTGAATGCCTAGGACTTCTGAAAAATTGAAAGAAATGCTAGTTCATGCATCTCTAAGTGTTAGGTCAGTGGGGAGAATAGAATTAGTTTCTAAAATTAAGTGAATTTGTTATAATGTGTAACAGTAGGTTGCATTTGAGGAAGCTGAGTATACACTCAGGGGAGGGCCTCACCCAGGTTGGAATTTAGGGGACAGGCTGCCGTTTCATCTCAGGACCCTATGCAGGTGCTCCTCAGCCCTCCTAGGGTGGCAGGTGGTCTTTGGGAAGAATGATTTCAGAAATGAGAAGTGCTACTAATGGATATTTGAGGCAAGGGTGAATAAAGTGGACACAGAACCAATGATCTGGAGGATTATATTGAACACTGTCCTGATAATCACCTGTCCAGTGGCCAGGTGACCGCATAAGAGAATCAGAGTGCCCACTGGCTGAACAACGCACCAACCTCGGTCATATGTCCTTTAGGACCTAAGGTTATGCCATTACCTGAGTCTGCAAGTTCCCTTAGAAGAGCCAGGTCGAACTTTATTTGCATTAACAGCATTTATCAAAATATCACACACACTGTAAATACTTTCATGTCTGTTGTCTTAAAAAGTAGTTACCTGCATTTAGAAGATGCTTCCAGATGGTTCGAGATTCACTTACTCAGAAATGACGAGTATACTTGCTAATGAATCAGTGTGATTAACTTTTCCTTTCCTGTCCAGCTAGGAAGAATTGGTGAGTTTATATTATATTCTTCTAGTTATTGTTGGGCTAGGGTTTTGCTCAGTTGGTAGAGTGCTGCTCTGTACTCTCTATGACTCTGGTCTCGATCCCCAGCCCTGCAAAAAAATGGGAGAAGAACATGGCAGCCCACTCCCAAAGCAATCCCCAAACAATTGGCCATTGAAAAGCCTACGAGTAGAAGAGAAGCACTAACACAGAGCCAGGCCTGGCACAGTATTGGGAAGTGTTTCATTCTGTTGTACACAGGGTTGCTATGAGTCAGACCCGACTTCAAGGCACCTAACAACAAGAAGTTATTTTTATCGTAAACAAGTAGATCTTGCTTTTGAAAGTATATAATACATATCTGCTAAGAAAGTGAAAACCATTGGACTTTGTGACTCAACTTTGAACTCTATTTCTATATTAAGGAGATTAACTTAGGTATTTAGGAAATTTTGTTTTACGTTCTGCCTCTTTGTTAAATGTGAAGTATACCAGGGGAAATTTGCTTTTTAAAGGGAAGTTAGTGGTCTGTAAGTTGTACTCTTTTAACGAGGACTTAGCCTCAGCCAGCCAATGCATGTGCCACCCCTTCACCCTGAGTCAAAGATGTGACTTAGAACAGGGAAGGGATAGTAGCCTTAGGAGCAGCAAAGCATGGAAAGCCCAGAGATGGGGTAGGGTCATCTCTGCAGGGCATGGGATGCCAGCAGGTAAGGTCACCACAACTGGGGAGTCAACAGAGAGAAGACGAGTCAAGGAGCCTGGGGAAAGCAGGTTGGGCAGCCAAGAAAGCTTCAGGTACGTGGGGTAAGGCTGTGCTGTTGACCAGGTGCAGAGAGATGGGGTGGGCATGTGGGGCGGGTTAAACACTGAAATCTCCAAGATTTCCATGGGGACTTGGGGCCAAGTCACTTCCCACAGTCCCTTCCAACACCTCCATCAGTGCTCTGGAGGCCTCCCTCCCCCACGGACAAGTACAAGTCGTTCTAAGCAAGAGGGCAGTGAGCTTTCAGAAATTAGCTCCTTACTGCTCAGAGTCCACTCCTCTCTCCTCTGTATGTTGTTGTTGTTAGGTGCCGTGGAGTCGAGTCCGACTCACAGCGATCCTCATAGGGTTTTCAATGGCTGATTGTTTCAGGATTGCCTTGGGAGTGGGTTGCCACGTCCTTCGCCCATTTTGCGGTGCTGGGAATCGAACTCGGGACCTCAGAGACTGCAGAGCAGCGCTCTACCAACTGAGCTAAATCCCAGCCCCTCCTCTGTATACGTGTGTCTAAATAGGTAATGTTTGGCATTCAAATCAATTTAGGGCAAAGAGACAGCTGCTGGCAACCGAGTGATACAGCATTCTTCTGCACTCAAAATGTCATCGTGGATGAGTCCTGAAATGCATGTACATCGTATCCCCAGGGTAACATCCGAGCTCATAGACGCATCTATGCCCTTTATAACTTTCAACTCCCACCCAGGCTAAGCAGCTAACCACCTGGAACCTAGCCCTAAACACACCGCCACCTGAGAGAATTTTTAATGATTTTTCTTCAGTCATAACAGTAACAATTCCGCTGCGTGTTCATTCATTGCACACTTTGGAATGCTGAAGTTGTTCAAATCAGGCTCAGCCTCTATTGCTTCAAGTCCTCAGAACTTTCTTGCTGAGAGTTTCAGTTACTTAGGAAGAGGATGTTTGAAGTTGGATGCCTTGGGCTGCTCTTCAACAGTGGAATGATCTTCTGAAATTGATGAGACTCTCTACCATGAATGGTAGCGATGCTTGGGAGCGCCTTCAAAACACCAAACCTGGAGCCCTTTCTGGACTCCCATCAGCTTCCAAGCTAGCTGTCAAGATTATTAGCTGACAGTTTAGATGATTAGGTCAATTGAGGTCAAGTCAGGAAATGCTATAATTTACAACTTCATTGAAACATCCATTCCCAGACCTACTAGTAAGGACATATGTGGTATGCTAGAAATATTATCAAGAGACACTTCATAATGAGCATTGATGAATCTGTAACAATTGAAATGAGATGATTTTTCTATGTATTTATTGACACACTTGTGTTTGCACAGAAAAAGCAAAACCACTTTACATTACTAATAATTTAATTTACTCTAAGCAAAGTAAGTTGTGTAGCTAGACATAAGGAATGCAAAAGCAATTTGCAAATATAAAATTACTTCAAGGAGTAAATGGAGAGAATGACGCTATTAAGATTATCATCAAAATTCAATTAAATTTTCACTAGTTTTTAGTTATGAAAGAGGAACACATACAGAAGTGAAATGCTACCCAACTGTTAAATATTAATTAATGGAAGCAATGTTTCCTGATTTAGCCCTGTAAGTTGGTAAAGCATTTCAAATAATTTTTTTTATTGAAAACAAATTTATAAACTACCTAGAGTTTCATTCAGTAAGCCTTGGGAAACCGAACTCTCACATATGAAAATGTAAGCATTTGTGTGTGTGTGTGTTGTTTGCAAAAGTTTTCTTTTATTTTACCCCTCCTGTCAAAATAGTTACTTTCACCCATATATGGCTCCAAAAATATGAAACATCTTGGAGTAGCTGCTGAAATTATTCACTTTTGCCCTAGAGTTAATTTTGGATTTTGACTCCTAACAGTGTCCCCTGGGAAGTTTGTATGTAAAAATAGGATTGGTAAGCACATGTATAAAAACTATGTAGCAGTCTCTAAGGAAGGCCACATGCATGAGGGTTTTATTTTTTTATTTTATTTTTTTTTTGAACATCTGTTTATCAAAAAGCTGCCCATAGCTATTCAGAGACACACTCCTCCTCTGCTTGTGTGTACTAGAGAACTTGGAACACACTTACTCATTTCAAAGCCTGGCAATATCTTTTCGATGACATCACCTTCCACTCCCTCACGCTGGGAACTCACCGTTCTCTGAACTGAAAGTCTGCAGTTGGTGCCAAAGGTTACTTCACCTGTGACTGCATTTTCCGTAAACCTGGTTAGCCATGGCTGGGCAGCTGGCAGATCTTGCGAGTGATACATATCTCTTCAGGTTTTACCTGCAGCCGCTCTAGGCTGAGCCTTCCGTTATCTCAACACCGTGGCCAATGCCACGTAGGACAATAGTCACCGACGAGCCTGCCACTGTTGCCACTCGGTTGACCTGTCTCCTGGCAGGAAAATGGTACTGAAAGGCCAATGAATAAAAGGAAGACTTTGATCCTTGTGAGCCGGAAGTGATGGCTTCATGGTGGTATCCAGTGTGGATCACACAAGCAAGGCCCTTGTCGATTATCCGACCCTGTGCTGAAGTTCTTAGGGACAGAAACACACTGGATTCTGGAACCACAATAGGCCCTCTGCAGTGACAAGGCAGCCTCTCACCTCGTCAGGCTCTCCCCCTGGACACCTTCTGATAAAGAAACGCAAGTAAACGGTGATGTTGCTCCTGTCGTATAGCGGGGTGGTGGAGCCCACTCCTGTGTGGCAGGGACTCCCAGATTTGGGAGTTGTTGATAAAAACAACCTCAAACACTTACAAATTATTAATTATTACAAATTACAAATTATTAATCTCCAAATTTATATTGTGGTTACACTGCACAGACAAAACTCTTAAGTAAGTATAAGGAGACATCCTCTCCTGGGAGTCAAAAAAAAGCATTCCACACAGAAAACAGATGAGAAGACACACACACACACACACACACACACACACACACACACACACTCAAATAAAGATGCACATGGACACAGGCCCATACATTAGACATTCAGACACACACACAGCTACACATTACATATATAGAGAGAGACATGCAGACACACACACACAAACATTCACACACACACAGACAGAGACACAGACTTACACAGGTACATACACACACATTCACAGACGTACCAACAGTCCTAAACATATATATACACACGTACACAGGTACACGCAGAGATAGACACAGACACATACAAACAGACGTATATACACAAACATAGACAAAGAAACACAGACACTGGGAGATACATATATGTATACACACACACATATATCACATATATATACATATATATACATATATATACATATATATATATATATATACACACATACATATAGTTGTTAGGTGCCATCAAGTCAGTATCCAACTCATAGTGACCCTATATACAACAGGCGAAACACTATTGTCAGTGCTTCTCTGCTGTTCATGGGGTTTTCAATGGCAGATTGATTTTTGGGAGTGGATTGCCAGGTCCTTCTCCTAAGCCTACAGCACCCTGTGTTCCCAGGTGGTCTCCCATCCGAGTACTAAAATAACCAGGCCTGACCCTACTTAGTTTCCGAGATCTGACGGGATTAGATGCCACAGTGCTATGACTGCAGGCATACACACACACACACACACACACACACACACACACACACACACACACAGAGACACACACACATAGAGAGAGAGAGAGAATGAGATCAGTATATACACAGAGAGGGACAGTGTAGGAAGATCTTAAAAATTCCTCTTTTCCTCCAACAATTCACATTACCAGGTAAATCTGATTTCCTTTAGGTTTACAAATAACAGCAAAACGCTTTCTATGCCATGTCTCCGTTTAAAATGTGTTTTTAAAAGATTCCGATTGGAAAATGATGTTTTCCGCCTTCTCTCTTTCATTTGACATCCTCACTGAGTAACCGTATGGATGAGGACCATGGCCTGACACGCAGAGTGGAGCCTGCCCTTTGACAGCGAGTGAACGCCAAAATAGACAGCAAAGGAAAACTAAATCCAGCTTGAACAATACTTGCCCTAAAATAGCAACAGGGTTTATGACCACAGCAGCAGGAACAGCTGCTGATCGTTTGCCAGGATCTTTTATTTTGGTTTGTCACGATTGAGTGACACAAGTTCAGAACCCCAAATCAGAGATACTAAGAATAGTACCTGGTGCAGAGCTACGTTCCCTGGGAAAACTAATGAGCTCACTTCTCTTGTGATCTTTAGGGGCTGGTGAGAGTGATCTGCTGCACCTGCTGTATGTCTGCAGCCTGCCAGGCTTGGTCCATGCATGAGCTCGTTTAACCCTCCATGATTCAATGAGGGAGATGTCAGTGTTCTCATGCCACAAATAAGGAAACTGAGGCTCAGAAAGGAAGAAGGCTTGTCTGTGGCCACACAGCTAGAAAGCTCTTTCTGCTCTACTGGGCTCTATGAGTGTGCTGGGCTGTAGGGACTTATCTTAGACACTCTTAACCGAGGACAGTGAGACAGCTTGAAATATAGATCACAATGTAATTTTCCAGCCAATAGCACAGCCTCGGGTGCCACAGGCCATTCATCAACTCCAGGACGGTGGACAGCAGGTCGGAGAGGAAGAGCTTGTGTGCGAGGTGCGAGAAAACCTCGGATCAGCGAAGGGCAGTGGCGAGCACTGTCCATGTAAGAAACAAGCCGAGCAGAGGAGGTGATGCGGCTGCTCCTCGCTGTGTTTCAGGCTGGGAAGGAGATCCTGTAGCTGGCCTTATAGGCTGTCGTAGAGGAGCAATGTAGATTCCAGACTAAGGATTCAGTCTGCGGGAATTTATTAGTCTTAAAATGGGAGCAAAAGTCATAGGCAGACATCCGTCAATCTATGGTAGAAGCACTATTTTCTCCAGAAGCAGAGAACAGCCGGGCAAAGAGAGGGCATGGGGATAGGGGAGGGAGGTGACAGGGTAGAGGCTATTACACGATTGAATTGTTGGTCTCATTTCAGCCGAAGCAGGAAATGACCAGCCCCAGCTGATACCTGGCCCTCAGACTCTTGATAAAACAGAGCAATTCAGAAGTAGACTCTGTATTGCTTACGTTCTTGGTGAGACCCAGAAATCCAAATTGCTTCTGACTGCTAAGGAGGGACCAAGTCATTCTTGAACTGATTGAAACCCTGAAATTGGTCCAAACCCATTTTACCATCCCCGGATTGTGCTCGACTGGGGCTGACCTCTGCCCATGGCCATGAGCATATTGTAGGCTCATCTTCTGGGGAGGGGGCTTTGCCCAATAGCTGCATCCCCCTCCCCCAGCCCCACCCGCACCCCAGAACTTCAGGAATTAACAGAGAACAGGGCATTCCCAATGTTTTGAAAAGCCAATGTTTGAAAAGCAGCGTAGTTTTCAACAGCGTTTGTGGAACCGAGCCTGGAGCGGAAGCAGAGTCATAACAAAGGAGTCACAGGTACATGGGACCATGATGCATGAGGCCCACGGTTAGGGTTGTAACTGACTCAGCTGTGGTCACATACACCAGGACTCCAAGGACAGGAAAACAGCCGCCGTGCCCATTTTACTCATTCTTTATAACCCGTGGCAAATATTTACTTAGCAATTACACAATGCCTATCGCCCCATTAGACACTTGTGTAGAACTTAGAATTGTACTGAATGCAAATAAGATGTTAATTATTACAACCGAGTGATGCCTCGATAGTTAGACTGTGATGAATTTTTAAGATTCACTTGAGGGAGAAACACGGCCAGAATGCCATTCTCTGTGAGGAAATTGAAAGGGAAATCATTAAGAGCCATATGCTTCAATGTAGGCAGAAAGATTTTTAAACTGGGGTGAAAGCATGAGCTGGTTCTGTCTGTGGGACCCCTCAGCAGCAGGAAAGCCCCTCTGCCCTCTGACATGATACTGTTTCATTCTGACTCTAAGTGGACTGTCATACCGGGTGAGTCACCAGGTGACTTCCCTCAGGTAAGGCCTGGAAGATTCTTGGAATGCTTCTCTGTGTACTGAGAATCTGTCCCTGACCACGTAAACCTCAGACACAGCCTAGGGTGGCATTTCAGAAGTCTGATTAGAGGCCTAGATCCTCCTCCTCCCAAGGCCTCCAGGTGTGTCCTGTGAGCCCCGGGTGATGGCTTCCAGATGCGTTGATGAGACACACACATGGCGCAGAATCTTCCTCAGCTAAACAAGCACAATTTGGGGCCAAATGGTAGCACCGAGGCAACGGATAGGCATCTCATCCTGAAGGCTGCGTGGCCATGACTCATGCGGATGAATCATGTGAGGCTGGCCCAGGGCATCTCCGAGGGACCACGTTCTCAATTCAGAGAACAGCATGCACTGACCAAGCCAAGAACGGCAACCCAATTTCATGATTCTAGGAAGAGCGTTGTAGGATTGTTCACTGGCAGAAAGCACAGAGAGCATGTGGCTCCATATCATCATTCTGTAGAAGGGAAAATGGAATTTCAAGATCAAACAGTCACTGAGCAAAACCAGGCAAAAATTCAGGCTTTGGAGTCTCAGCTCTGATATTCTGTCTTATACCACCTGAGCACACTGCTCAAGGTTTGCAAAACCACTACATATTGGTGTGAGAGTTTGTGACATGCGCTAAGCATGAGTTCCCTGGACAGAATTATGGCACTTTTTTATGCAACCAGGCAAGCAGTCTCCTCGTATTAGGCAACATTCGGTTAGCATAAATAATACACAAGGCAACAACCGTAACCAAAACTTTTCACTGAAAGTTTCTTTTTTGGTATTAAAAGGATGAGTGTGTTTTCCCTAAGAACGTTCTGGCAACATGTACAAATAAAGCCACATACACAGTGACAAACTGTGCTGGTTGGAATTTAGCTGATGACATTCTTGTTATTGAAACAGGAAGTGACTCAGCCTCAGCCAGAACAGATCATATATTTTATTCCGTTGTGTTGGCTCATTTGAAAAAAAAAAAATAAATTCCCTATCACAAGGCAACGATGTTTGTTTTCTAAGTAACACATTTTCTTTGGAGAAAAATATAAAACAGAGATTAATATTTTAAGATGTTAATTAATGTTTTCTAGGAAATAGGAAAGAACTTTTCACTTAATGTATCATCAGTAAATATTGCAAAATAGGTTTTTACAAGTATTACAGCTAAATAAGTGTTCTTAATGAAAGAAAATATGCTTAATATTTTTGAAGAGTATGACATCCAGTATTGGAATCCACGTGTGAAACCTTTACTGCAATGAATGTTAGCATTACTATGGTTAGCTTTGCCAGGGGAACTTTTTAACACATTTTATGTACTAGAGTTTTTAAGTTTTTACTAACTTCCTAATTTTTTTTTTTCATTATGACCAGAGATAGGCTGAAGTTTATCTGTCTACTAAGACTTTGTACCTACACAGTTCACACTGATAATCTAAAGACACTACGTCAGGACAAATGCTTAAAACAGTTACACAGCTTTCCATAGGGAAGACTAAAACTTTTGGCCTTTTGGACATCAAGACTACGTTTTAACATAACGGGCTGTTTGACAGCGATGCTTCTAGTACTGAGGTATGCTTTCAATACGTAGAAAAGGATCCTTCACATGCAAGCACTAGATTTTGACTCATTCACCCACCCAGACGTCAAATGATTCAAACAGAAAGGCTTTCCAGTCTCTGTCGTGAGGTATGCGACACTTCTCAACCATCATTGGCTTTCCTAGCAAGACGAATCTTCACCTGATGCATGATTTCTTTTGCAAGGGACCCATGACTGTTGGAAGCTATTGTAAGACCACGAAACCGCAGGAGGTGATGCCTGTGGCCTGTTTGTACACACAGACCACGGAGGCCTGCTCAAGGCTGGCGGATCAGAAACAAACTCGAATCCACAGCACGCTGTCCTTGTTCCTGCACTGTTCTGTGTAAACACATCAGCTTCTTTTCTCTGGAATCAGAACTGTCTGGGCTAAATTATCTATAGCATGCACAGATGTTGGAAGGCTAGGGTCTACCCCCACCCCGCTTTTCTATCCTTAAATCTCAGAATGAATAGTTTCCATCTATAATTGTTGGTTTTATATTTTTAAATAGTGAGCCAAGAAACAGAATGTCTCATTATCTCAAAAATGATTCGTACATTCACAGTGTGCAACTCTGCCGATAAAAGCACAATACAGTCATTTTACTTGGGGGGGAGGGGTGATGCTTAAAGAAAGTTCCCTTTTCTCTTTTCTGCTAAATCTATATTGCCAGTTATCTGCTGTTTCCACACTCTGCATAGATCTAATTTAGGTATTAAAAAAAAAAAGATACTCCAGAAGTTATCCGGGATTGGCAGCTCCCAAAACACATGTGGTTTCAAGCTTGCCTTGCAAATCTGAAGCAAATTACTTCTATGAACGTGTGAAAATTTGACTTTCCTAAAAAATGGCTTGTGATGCATATGAGCTAAAATCTATTCAGGAAAACCACAGTGCCTGACATTTCTTCTCCATGATTTGCCCTGAGATCTGAAGAGCCTTTTATAATATTAATTTATTTTTTTAATGACAGATTCTATCCCTTTGCTTTTTAGAGCACCAGATTTCCTTGTGCTCTGTCATGTAATATTTTACCTTAAAGCTTTAAGGAAACAGCTCTCTGCTCCACCATCTGGTGAGAGCTTCTTGACTCCTGAGAGTGACTTGGGATAACTCACTATAGAAGTTGGTAAGGGGTGCTCATTTCACAGAGGGACAGTCACACCTTAACATTTTTCACACTGCCATGACAACATACAACATGTTATTTCAGAGAAGTCCCTTTTTATTTTGGGGAATCAGGTAGTTCTAGGATTTAACTCCTAATGAACAAGATAACTTTTAGAATCGTGTTATAAATAACATATCAACAAGAGTGTTGTGTCTCAATTTCACAGAGTCCGAGGACAGATAATTCCAACACATTATTTAGTAGTTGCTTGGTCCCTAAAAATTAGTCTTTAAAATAGTCTTAAGTCATGGTGTGTGCTTATGAATCTGTGAATCACAACAATATAATGCTTTATTGGAAATGTAAGTCTTAAGATGCTCATTCAGGCTGCAATTTGCCTTAAGGCAGCTGTGAACTCTTACATCCCACAGAGTGCAAGGCCACAATAACCAGGAGACCCTCTAGTGTGTATGTGCTGCCATAGACGTGTGTGTGTGCTCACCTGTGTGTGTGTGTGTGTGTGTGTGTGTGTGTGTGTGTGTGTGTGTGATTGTATCTGTATGTGACTACACTTCCAACCAAGATTTTTCTGGTGAGCAAAGAAATCCAAGTAAACAAAGAAATCAGTGGGGACATCTGTATTTGGTACAAGGAGGGGGGAATAAGTGCTGGGTTGAGAGAAAGGTGTGGTGGAGGTGGAACCTCAGCCAGTGTAATTCTTCATGGTCCCAGTTATTCCAGACCAAAAAGGTACCGCTGTTGAGAGGGACATTTTGGTACATTCCTCCAGTTTGAAGCCTTTGGAAATATAATGCATGACCTGGTATATCTATAACAAAACAGGAATGAAAATGCAGAATAGAAAACAGAAGGAAACCCAGTGCTCATCATTTAAATATTTAACCTGCCTCATTGCCTCCCTGCCCCTTGCTGCCACTTAGCACCAAGGTGTAAAAATAAACCCGAGATCTTCCTGTGGGGTAAGGCTGCTGTTTTGTTTTGTTTTTGTTTTTGTTTTTGTTTTCAAGAAAGAGTATTTATATTTAGTAGGGCTTCTTATTATGGGTTAAGTCATAGATTATCTCACTGAATCCCCAAGTAATCCTATCAGGTAAGTAAGTCTTTACCAGAAATTCAGAAGAGTCCGGAACTGTGTCTGCAGTCTGGCAGCTAGCTACATCAGAGATTAGCCCCAAACCCAGGTTTGTCTTCTTTTCATGGCACTGAGTGACATTAAATAATGGCATCAGTTTAATGTCCTGTGTTTAACTCCATGGGCAGAAGGATAGGCCATTAGAAGTGACTGATCCCAGACCACCCAGGCTAGCATTCTTTAACAATAAATAGGGAGTGGCACAGTCACCAAGCTCATTCCTGTGACATTCCTTCTGGCAAATGAGCCTAAATCTTTCACCTCAGCCAACCTCTGGGCCCTTCAGAATGCCCATGATTCCTGCAAAGATAAAGGAGATAAAGTTTCCCCTATCAGGTTACACCTGGGGACCTGAATTTACCTTTGATTTTGGAATCAACGTGGACCTTCAGGATGACCTGGACTTTTCTGAGATGTGGGACTGAAAACTGCAAGGCTTTCCTTGTTTGTGTTCTGCTACAGTGAGAGAGGAGCAGGATCACTTAGGAAAACAGAAAAGACTCAAGTGCACACTTGAGCGGTATGTACACAGAGGCTGCTGTGTGTTTGGTCCAGTCCGGGGAGATCAGGCATGAGAAACGAACCTCGGAGGACTTTCCGAGAAGGAGGGCCCAGCTACTCTGAAATGCTGGTTCTTCTAAAGAGCCCAAGTGTGAATGTGGGGCGCATTAGGCTCCTTATCCATTCAATGAAACTAAAGCACAACTGGTCTACTGGCTATAGAATCAAAATGCCCAAGAGCGGAAGGGACTTTTGAGCTTGTAGTGGGTAACCAATTCTCCTTCTACCCGGCCAAATGTTCACATAACAGTGTGAAAGAGAGGCTTTTTACACACACACACACACACACACACACACACACACTTACTATTTGTTTTAAAGAACTTCTTCTGAGAAGTTAAATGTATATCCTCATGGCTTGCTTGAAGTTCACAGTTGAGGTCACTTATGGACAAAAATTATCTAATAAAATTGTGCAATATGTACATAAAGAAATACCTAAATGCATATGAAATCCATTAGTATCTTTTAAAATGAAGAGTAAAAGAGGAACTTTTATCACTTCATAACTACATCCTGCACACATTTCCTGCCAGATAATACCACGCTTCACTTTTATCTGACACCTCACTTTTTACTCTTCTTTTTACACAAATATCACCTCATCCAACCACCTCATCCCAGAGGACATTCATGTCATTCTGTCTAAGGTATTAGTCACTAAGGTCTCTGCCATCATTTCCCATCCAAGACTCTCCATCACATGTTACTTGTTTACCTGTTACTTGAGATGCTACTTGTTTACTTGTTTCTCATTGCCAGTTATGTATGAGGAAGGGCTTAGCTGTTGTTCCCCAAAGACATAGGTCAATGTCCAACATATAATAACAGTATGCTTTTCTTTAAATACTTCATATGGTTTTGCAAAAGAGGAATGCAAGTATTTGCTGGTAGACATGTGCTACCAGATAGATGGTATGGATTTCTGACTCATCTGAATGTGCTAATGTTTCGTGGAAATGAGAAGGTAGCTTTGGTGGAGATAAGATCTTTTGAATTGAGTAAAGCTGAATATCTTTTTTATTTAAGAGGAGATGTCTGTTTTCAAAGGAAAACATCACCAAAATCTAGGCCATGTACACATTTTTCAGAGATAACCAGTGTGGTCCCTCTGAGTCCACAAGTTTCTTTTGGGTTCCCCTGAAAATATCAATAATAGTTAAAGTTTTCTTTTTCTTTCCATTCTTTTTTCTCATTCTTTCTCTCATATTCTATCTCATTCTCTTTCTTTTCTGTTTTTTTTTTTTTAGTAAACAAAGATGGAAATAAAAATAGATGTCTATCATTTGCATGATAAGAAAAAACATAACCATGAACACATACTCAACTGGAGCATCTTTATGGGTTATTAAACTTATATTTATGTGAAATTCAATGCCTCTGGTTAAATCTTAAAACTGAGACTTTGATTTTACTCTCCTTCTTCTAGAACCCAATGAAATAAAAATAGGCCATTTCAAGGAGGAATATATAACAGGGATTAAATAAGGATTCACCAACATATTCCAGTTTTTCAACTCAAGGTTCTAGAGAACAGAATAAGGACGATAGTGAGACATACAAGGTAAGCAAGGTGAGAAGTCTGCACCCTGTTATGTATTGAAAATGGTTTTCAGAAGAGGTGAACATCAGTCCAACCAAATAAGCTCAGAGACATCTGTGCTCAGATTAGTGCATAGACTACAGTAGGCATGTCCAACTCAAGGCTCGTGGGCCACAAACAACCCAAGACAGCTAGTAATGAAGCCTGACAGAATCTTTTAACATCATATGTTTGGGGCATTTATTTTCTTTGTGACCCACCTTATTGTGTATATGTACTATGTTATTGAATTTATGCGTGTCTCAAGATAATACTTGAGGCCCAGGTGAGCTGCAAGTTTACACACATGTGCACTAGATCACAGGGGACAGAAAGGATAAAAACTAGGGAGCAACTGAAATGTGATCTATAGGAGAACTGTGCCAGTCAAAATCTCACCTGATTTCTCCCTCCACATAGCCCCTACGAAGCTCAGGCATTCACATTCTAGCAAAACACTCTTCTCAAAAACACTTCCCCAAAGTGCTCCTCACCCAATTAAACAGGAAAAAAATGTTTCAGTCAATGGCTGGCATTTGCAGCCCACAGCCAGTTCCCTGCCCACTTGTCCTAAATGATTTATCTCTTTTAGAGCCTTGGATAGAATTTGTACAAGGAAGAGATCTATCTGCAAAAAGTTTAAGGAAACTATAGATACCTAGGTATCCCCCAGTATAAAAGAAGGGTCAGAAATTTCAAAAATCAACTACAAAAAGCTAAATGAAATATCTGGGACACCAAGGAGCAAAATCTTCAAAATCCCAGGGCAAACTTACACCAAGAGCTTTACGTGTAGTTAAATTATTAATCAAATATATGAGAAGCTTATAGAAAATGTAGAAAAAGACTTAGATAAATGAACTTCCACATATTCCTTAGCAAATGACTATAGGATGTACTCCTGAAAAAATAGGGAATGAATCCAGAAGACAATTGAAAATGGAATCTCCAAAGGGTGAGGGCAGACTGGGGTCAAATTCAGTGTACAGTCATCAGGTCAGAGTGAAGCAGGTTTTGACTGGTTATTTGTAGTCTAGAGGGTCTACTTATTCAACAGCTTAGTAGATACTTTGAATTCTTTCAATTTGTTCACCATGCAATAAAATACAATTGTTTCAACACTTCTGAGATGGTATGTCCTATATCTATGGATACACAGGACTCAGGATTAAAACTCACACAGAATTCTAACGCATAACAATTTAGGATGTAAAATAAAATAAATTGAGACTAGGCTACAAAGGGACTTTTTTTTAGTTAAATTTGGCACAAAGAAGGGGTAGAAGTGAAGCAAAATTATTAATGGATTAAAAACTCAATCTTATCCCAATTGAGTAAAATTAGAAATAACTTTAAATTCCATCTTAAATCTCTAGATGAATCTTGGGTTCATGCATATAGTCACTCATGGATTCATTCATTCAAAAAGTATTTATAGTAACTGGTGGAGTCTAGGCACTATACTAAACATTCATTATGTGAAAAAAAAGTACCCTCTCCTGTACAGGCTGTTAAAGGGAAAGAAAAGTATAAACAAAGAACTAATGCCAATAGTGCCAAAGGAATAATATAGTACATGGCTATATATGCTATAGACATAATGGAAACACAAAAAAGGTACATTTGCTTATTTAAAGTATATATTCTGTATTTGCAGTTACATAGTACCTGAAGGTTCTGAAAGGGAAGAACACACTCTGTTTTTCTTAAGCTTAAATAGTTAAAGAAAGATGTTGGAATTCACAGAGAGATAGAGAGTACCATAACATGGCCAGTCCCAGGAGCTCATCTAGCCCACTTGGAGGACCAACCCCTCTCCTCCAGGATGAATGACCCTTACCCTATATCTGCGTCATTTGCTCCCATTGAATCATATGGGGCAAGATAGCAACGGGTCACCTTTGCCATACAACCAGGTATCTCACTCTTTCCCCCTCCCATAGAGTGGGCCAAGATGGCACCCAGAGTACGGTAGCATCTAAAGCTCCCCTGGTGCCTGATTGGTCATTTCTGATCCAACCCTGTTCCCCTGATTGGCTGGTTATCAGGCCATATAAACTCCAAGAGCTGAGAGTTCAACAGCCATTCTGAACATCATCAAAGAGAAGCTCACTGGGTCCTTGTGGTTCCTTAAGAGTCCAAGGCCCATTTACTCATCTGCCTAGCCTAGCCTTCAGCCTTCCTCTGACCTGCCTTCATCATACTTCAACCCACCTGCCACCTCTATCAGACCCCCACCTCTACAATGCTGGATATCCTACATGGACTGACAGTTTTGAGGGGCAAGACTCCAAGGGGCAAGCCTCTGAAAGTCAAGCACAGGGCCCCTGAAGTGATGAAGCCTGCGAGCCTGAAGAGCAAGGACACCCGGGAGTCTCTGCCCCAGCAGCAGAGACAGCAGCTGAGCGCTTCCCTTCTCCAACTCCCCTTTCCCATTTCCCTAATCCTCCATTCCTTTCCCCTCCTTTCTGAATAAACCCCTGTCTTTTTATCCAGTTGGTGACATTCTGTTCTCCGGCCACAGCCTTGCCACGGGGTACAGCATTGGGGCACCCACCTCTTGCTTCCACCCACAATGCAGAGAGAGAGAGAAACCCCAGAAAGAACCCAACAGGAAAATTTCAAGTACAGAGGGGCAATAGTAAAGGTGGCCAGAAGGAAAATATGAAATAACGCAGGAAACATCAAAATAAGATGGAAGGAATACACAGAGTCATTATACCAAAAAGAATTGGTGGGTGAGCCACCATTTCAAGAGGTTGCATATGATCAAGAAGTGAAGGAAGAAGTGAAAGCAGCCTTGAATGAACTGGCAAAGTACGAGGCTCCAGGAATGGATGGGATACCAGTTGAGATTTATCAACAAACAGATGCAGCACTGGAGGTGCTCATTTGTTTATGCCATGAGATTTGGAAAACAGCAATCTGGCCAACTCACTGGAAGAGATTCATATTTGTGCCAATTTCCAAGCAGGGGGATCCAATTAAATGTAGAAATTATTGAATGATATCATTAATAGTACATGCAAATAAAATTTTGACAAAGATCATTCAATATCAACTACAGCAGTATATAGACACATAACTGCTAGAAAATCAAGCTGAATTCAGAAGAGGACATGGAAGCAGGGACATCATTACTATTGTCAGAAGGATATTAGCTGAGAGTAGAGAATAACAGAAAGATGTCTATGTTTTATTGACTCTGCAAAGGCATTTAAATATGTGGATCACAGCAAATTACAGATACCAGGGTGAAGAATAGGAATACCAGAACACATAATTGTACTCATGAGAAATCTGGACATGGACCAAGATGCAGTCATTCAAACAAAACAAGGAAGCACTGCCTGGTTAAAATCAAGAAAGGTGTGTGTCATGTTTGTATCCTTTCATAACACCTCTTCATTCTCTATAACGAACAAATAGTTGGAGAAGTTGATCTTTATGAAGAAGAATGTGGCATCAGAATTGTAGGAAAACTCATGAACAAACTGCATTATGCAGATGACACAAATTTGCGTGCTGAAATTGAAGAAGATTTGAAGCATTTACTCATGAAGATCAAAGAATACAGCCTTCAGAATACATTGAACCTCAACATCAAGGAAATAAAAATCTTTACCACTCAGTCAGTAAGCAACTTCATGATAAATGGAGAAAAGATTGATGTTGTCCAAGAGTTTGGTTGTTGTTGTTGTTAGGTGCCGTCAAGTTGGAATCCGATTCATAGCAACCCTCATAGGGTTTTCAATGGCTGACTCTTTAGGGATTGCCTTGGGAGTGGATTGCCAGGCCCTTCTCCCATTTTTGCAGTGCTGGGAATTACACTCAGGACCTCAGAGACTGCAGCGCAGCACTCTACCAACTGAGCTAAATCCCAGCCCTTAAGAGTTTGGTAGTTTGCTTTAATTGGCCTACAATCAACACTCAAGCAGCAGTCAAGAAATAAAAAGATGCATTGCATTGGGAAAAGCTGTTGCAAAAGACCTCTTAAAAGTGTTGAAAAGAAAAGATGTCACACTGAAGAGGAAGGTATGCCTGACTCATGCCATCGTGTTTTCAGTCACACCATATGGTTGTGAAATCTGGATTTTGAATAAGGGAGACAGGAGAAGAATTGGTGCTTTTGAATTATGGTGCTGGAGACGAATATTACATACACCACAGACTGCCAAAAGACCCAACAGATTTGTCCTAGAAGAAGTGTAACCAGAGTGCTCCTTGGAAGCAAGGATGGCTAGACTGCATCTTATGTATTTTGGACATGTTGTCTGGAAGGACTGATCCCTGGAGAAAGACATCATGTTTGGGAGAGTGACGGGTCAATGTAAAAAAAAGAAGACACTCAAGTAGATGCATTAACATAGTGTGTGCAACAATGGGCTTAAACATAAAAAAAGATCATGTGCCTTGCATAGTGTCAGAGGAGTATTTCACTCTGTTGTATATGAGTTACTATGAGACGGACTTCTTGAAGGCACCTAAAAACAACAATACCTGAAGAACATTTATTCTATTTGCTCTCACAAAATTTAGGTTCCTTGGAAAATATTTAGTGATTACTAACTTTTCAGAAGGCATTGCTGAAATTTTATTTTTATTTAGGACGTAGTAGATGAAAATAAGATTAAAAGTATTCACCAGCAAATATTACCATAACTTTTTTAACTTATAAGGACAGACTTTAATCTTACTTGTGATTGCCAATCTTCAGTTCTTATACTTGATTGCAGTTTTTCATGTCCTCCACCTTTTTCTTAAACAATTTAGTAGTCAGTGATCAGTTTGGGATTTCACCAAATGTATCAATCCTGAGTTTTTGGCAATCTTCATTCTTCTGTTTGCATTCTTACAAACTCCAGTTCTGAATCCTAATTTGCAGAGGCTGCTGTAAGGAATAATAGGCACAGCACTGCCTCTAGCAGCTTTTCTTAGGGTGAGTGCCTGTTGCCATTAGCAGAAGGAAGAAGCATAGCTGAGAGCTCATTACTTCTTCCTAGACACTGACAGTCTAAGAGGGGAGATAAGTGTCGACAAACAGCTGTACGATGCACCTCTTGTTGTTAGGTGCCGTCAAATTGGTATCTGACTCATAGTAACCCTAACTACAACAGGCGAAATACCATTGTTAGTGCTTCTCTGCTGTTCCTAGGGTTTTCAATGGCAGATTGATTTTTGGGAGTGGGTTGCCAGGTCCTTCTCCCAAGCCTACAGCACCTGGTATTCCCAGGTGGTCTCCCATCCAAGTACTAATCAGGCCTGACCCTGCTTAGCTTCTGAGATCTGATGGGATCAGATGCTCACAGTGGTACTCCTGCAGGCTGATGCACCTCCAGAGAGGCAAAAACTGAAAACGCTACCATCCAACCACCATTTCACGGAAAGTTAATTGGGTTACATTTCTGACTCAGGCTCTGCACTCTGTCCACCTTTTGCACACCCATGGTGGTCACGGGGTATGGAGATGGGAGTCACTCCTTTGGCTAAGAAGCTCACAGTTCCTGGGGAGGAGACAAGCACAGCCATCCACAAGGATTGTAGGCTCCACAATGCGCAGGCCCGTTGGTGCAGAAAGTGAAGGAGCACAGGGAGACGCCCAGAGCATGGACAGGGCACTGGAGAGGTCCAAAGACACTCAGGGAGACATGTGCTTAGGGCTCTCAGGGGGCTCACGGGCAGACACCTGTGGCTGAGTCAGGAAGGGCATAGAGGAAGCAGGGGTGTTCAAAAGTGAGATAGCTCCCGAGGGGGCCGGCAGCAGTTTCTGCTGGAGGAGGCTCTGCCCTTTGCAGCCAGCCTAGAGGGTCCAGTACAGCCCCACAGGCTCATCTGCAGGTCCCCTGCTCGTTACAGCCTCCCACGAGCTGCCCAGACCAGAGCCAGGCCTGCCATTGACCTTGTCTCCCTGGGACCAAGGCCGGATGGTTTGCATAGAACCAAACTGCAGTCTTTCCTCCGCATTCCCGCTGCACTATCACGCAGTGCGTGGACACGCCTGCAGACTCTGGGCTCTGAGGGCTCAGGTTCAAATCCCTGCCATCACCAGCCTGAGCTGTGGAGATGCACAGTGAGCTCCCAAGAGCAACGGGTTCTGCTACTCACAGCCAAGGGACCTCAGGCCAGTTACCTGCCCTCTCCCACCTCAGTTTGCAGACCTACAACATGGAGATAAAGACAGCGTTTCCCGCAGAGAGTCTCACTGCCCAACACCTAGGAAATGTTGCCTTTCCTCCTTACCAGCTGGGTGATTGTGAGTGAACAAGTTAAGTAGCCTCTCAGGTCTCAGTTTCTTCATTACTTAACATGGAGGTGGTAGAGTGACAAAGAGGATTAAATTAGATAAACCACGTTAAAGATGACTCACAGTAAAGGGAAATGATCTGGTCTCCAAATCTGTTTGTATTCCGCCTGTGTGATAAGAGCTGCTTGATATTAACAGTTACCATCTACATCCTTCTTACCTCTGGTCTACAGGATCTTACAATGTTTAATCCCATTATTCTACCACTTGTTGTTGTTAGGTGCCATCAAGTCAGTATCCGACTCATAGCGACCCTATGGACAACAGGCGAAACACTACTGTCAGTACTTCTCTGCTATTCATAGGGCTTTCAATGGGAGATTGATTTTTTTGGGAGGGGGTCGCCAGGTCCTTCTCCCAAGCCTACAGCACCTGGTGTTCCCAGGCGGTCTCCCATCTAAGTACTAACCAGGCCCAACCCTGCTTAGCTTCTGAGATCTGACGGGATAGGAAGCCACAGTGCTATGACTGTAGGTGTGATTCTACCACTAAGTACTATTTAATGCCACTTAATTTATCATACATTGCATAGTGAACGTGGCAGGCCAAAAACTGACCTCTGACAGATGTCCCTGTCAAATCCCTGAGGCCTATGAATGTGATCTTATTCAGGAAACAGGTCTTTGCAAATGTAATTAAATTAGGATGCTTAGGATGAACTTGCCCTGCATTATCCAGGTGGGTCCCAAATCTAGTAACTAGTTCTTATCAGAGAAGTGAGATGGAGATTTGGTATAGGGAGAAAAAGAGGCGGCAATGTGACCCCAGAAGAGAGACCAGAGTGATGTGGCTACAAGCCAAGGAAGCCAGCAACCCTGAGAACCCAGGAAATTCTTCCTGAGAATGACCCAAAGCAATTTGACTCTGCTAAGAGCTTGGGTTCATCTTCTGGTCTTCAGATTCTAAAAGAAAACATTTTATTGTTTGAAGGACTTAACCTTGTGGAATTTGTTATAGCAGTTACAAGAAACTAACATACTCTATATAAACATTAATTTTAAATCTGACTTAGTAGATGCTTTAAATCTGCATAGCATGTTGTTGTTAGGTGCCATCGAGTTGGGTCCTACTCATAGTGACTCTACATAAAGCAAAATGAAATTCTCACCAATTCTGTGCCAGGCCCAGGATCTTATTTATGTTCAAGCCCATTGTTGCAGAGACTGTGTCAATGCATCTATTTGAGTATCCTCATTGTTTACATTGACCCTTTACTCTCCCAAACATGATGTCCTTCTCCAGGGATCAGTCCTTCTAGATGACATGTCCAAAATATGTAAGATGTACTCTGGTTGCACTTCCTCTAGGACAAATCTGTTGGGTCTTTTGGCAGTCCGTGGTATATATAATATTCGTCTCCAGTACTATAATTCAAAAGCATCAATTCTTCTCATGTCTCTCTTATTCCACATCCAGATTTTACAACCCTATGACGTGACTGAAATTACCATGGCATGAGTCAGGCACACCTTCGTCTTCAATGTGACATCTTTTCTTTTCAACACTTTAAAGAGGTCTTTTGCAACAGCTTTTCCCAATGCAATGCATCTTTTGATTTCTTGACTGCTGCTTCTTGTGGGTGTTGATTGTAAGCCAATTAAAGCAAAATTTTGGACAACATCAATCTTTTCTCCATTTATCATGAAGTTGCTTACTGACCCAGTGGTAAGGATTTTTATTTTCTTGATGTTGAGGTGCAATGTATTCTGAAGGCTGTGTTCTTTCATCTTCATCAGTAAATATTTCAAATTTTCTTCAATTTCAGCAAGCAAATATGCATCATCTACATAATGCAAGTTGTTAATTTGTCTTCTTCCAATTCTGAGGCTGTGTTCTTCTTCATAAAGTCCAACTTCCCAAATTATTTTTTCAGCATAGAGATTGAAGAGACATGGGTCAAAGATACAGCCATTTTTCACACATTTCCTTACTTTAAGCCAAGCAATATTTCCTTGTTCTGTTTAAACGTCTGCCTCCTGGTCCATGTGCAGAGTCCTCATGAGTACAACTGATGAGTATTAGGTAGTTATAACATGTACATACATACTTACTATTTCATTTTCAGATAGTTCTACTCAAATAGAAGGTCATCTTTTTTCTTTTCTTCTGCATGTATATTCAAGAGTTCAAGCATCATTTCTTAAGTAATTTCTTTCCTTCTTGCATAGCTGGAACTCTACTGATGAGTGAAGAAAATGATAAAATCATTCCCATCCCGATAACAAGAAAATATCAGATGATCTACAAAATCCTAATTTAATTTATTTAAGTGTAAAGGTCAGCAAGTCCCTGTGTAAGCTGAATCTTAAAGAGACTCACGACACTGAGGACAAATGGTGCCACAAATTACTTTGCCTTTGGCAAAGTAGGGAGACATAGCCTTCATGAAAGAAAACAACTAATGTTGTAGTGATTTCTTAATGGGTACTTGTGGGCTAGCCAGACACTGTGAAATAAATGGGATTCCATTCTTACCTGCAAGCTCCTCTCTACAGCCTCCACTAGGTGCTCAGGAGACGATCAGCTGTCAGGATAACAGACTGCATCCTCTCCCCTAAACCTCCAAGGTCCTTTTCTCAAAGGAAGCAAAAGCCTTTCATTGCTGGGGGAGAAGCAGGAAGCCCACTTAAGCCCTAGTCATGTATGCCAGAAGGCCCTATTCCTCTCTTGCCAGGGTAGAGGCAGGAAGCCCCTTCCCAACTACACCCCTCCTCCAATAGATGTAAGAAATCTGATGGCTGCAGGTGAGGAGGTAGCAAAACTCAGAAAGCCCCAACCCCAAAGCCCACGTGCATAGGACTGACCTAACATCAGAAATGAGGATATCTTATCCCTTTCCTAGGAGTCTCTCCTCCCTCTACCATACCTTCAGCCACAATAAGTGTGCAGGAATTGGGAAATGTGAGCAAAGATAGAAGCATGGACAAATGGACAAATTAACCAACTTCGACGTCTGAGCCTCCCTGCTAACCACAAGGTAACAGCAGCCAGGAGCCCCTTGGGAAATGAGTGGCACAGCTTGTCTTACCTATTATATTTTACGGAGAGGTCTACCAAAGCCAACATCTTAGATTCATATAAATTATCTCCTGCCAATGCAGCAGAACCATCACAGTCATTGTAGTCAGCATATTTCATATGCTGATAGGTTAAGTTGATCATCCACTAAAAACTATCAGCAAGGTACTTGCCTTCATTAGTTACTCTCAGCAGTCCTGGTTATTTTAATGAGTGACTCTTGACCTGACATATCCTGTACCAACTGACTTTTTCTACTAAAAAAAATGTATATTCCTCCATGGAGAAAAGGCAACTCACACTATTTGAGTAGAGCTACCTTCAAATGTCCCCAACATGTCTTTTTCAGTTTGTCCTTCTGTGGGGGCTTGTGTTGCTGTGATGCTGAAAGTTATGCCACCAGTATTTCAGATACCAGCAGAGTCACCCTTGGTGGACAGGGTTCAGCTGAGCCTCCAGACTAAGGCTAAGGAGAAGGATCTTGTAGCCCACTCCAGAAACAATAAGCCATTGAAAACCCTATGAATAGCTACCTGGCCAACTGACTGGACGAGATCCATATTTGTGCCTATTTCTAAGAGAGGAGATCGAAACAAATGGAGAACTTATCAAATGATATCATTAATCCCATACACAAGTAAAATTTTTCTAAAGATCATTCAAAAGCAACTGCAGTAGTATATCTACAGGGAACTGCCTGAAAATCAAGCCAGATTCAGAAGAGGACATGGAACCAGGGACATTGTTGCTGATGTCAGATGGATATCGGCCAAAATCAGAGAATACCAGAAAGATGTTGCTGTTTTATTGAATATGCAAAGGCATTTGGCAGTGTGGATCATGAAAAATTATGGATAACATTGCAAAGAATGGGAATTCCAGAACATTTAATTGTACTCATGAGGAATTTATACACAGACCAGGAGGCAGTATTTCAAACAGAACAAGGAAACACTGCTTGGTTTAAAGTCAGGAAAGGTATGAGTCAGAGCTATATCCTTTCACCATACCTCTTCAACCTCTATGCTGAAAAAAATAATATGAGAAGTTGGATATTATGAAGAAGAACATGGCATCGGGATTGGAGAAAGATTCATTAACAGCCTGTGTTACGCAGATGACACAACTTTGTTTCCTGAAAGTAAAGAGGCTTTGAAATATTTACTGAGGAAGACAAATAAACAAAAACAAAACAAAACAAAACAAAAAAACACAGTCTTCAGTATGGATTAAACCTCAACATTAAGAAAAAAATCCTTGCCACTTGGTCAGTAAGCAACTTCATGATAAGTGGGGAAAAGATTGATGTTGTCCAAGAGTTTGATTTACTTGGTTCTACAATCAACACCTCCAGAAGCAGCATTCAAGAAATCAAAAGATAGATTGCATTGGGAAAGGCTGTTGCAAAAGACTTTTTCGAAGTGTTGAAAAGTGAAGATGTCACATTGAATATAAAGGTGTGTCTGACTCATACAATGGTATTTCCAGTTGCATCATATGGTGTGAATGCTGGACAATGAATAAGGGAGACAACAGTAGAATTGATGCTTTTGAATTATGGTGCTGGAGAAGATTATTGAATATACCATGGATGGCCAAAAGATCCAACAGATCAGCCCTAGAAGAAATGCAACCAGAGGACTCCTTGGAAGCAAGGATAGCTAGACTGTGTCTTATGTATTTTGGACATATTGTCAGGTGAGACCAATCCCTGGAGGAGGACATGATGTTAGAGAGTGGCAGGACCACAAAGAAATGGAAGAACCTCAACCAGATGGATTGACACAATGGTTGCAACAATGGGCTTACACATAAAAATGATTGTGTGCACGGTACTGAGTCAGAGACTGTTTCATTCTGTTGTACATAGGGTCGCCATGTATCAGACCCAATTAGTAGGCCCCTAACAACACCACCTGCAAACCAGATAGTAAATAAATATAAATATTTTACAACTGCATACACCTATCACATAATTACTCAAAAGTATTTTCTTAAAAATTATATTTTGTACAACTACTGAAGGAAGTAGATCAGAGGAAATGTTAAGTAACTTGCTCTAAGATAAGTAACATACTGCTGATGACACCAGAAACAAAGCTGGCCTCTTCACCAATAGCAGAAGCATTGTCTGGCAAGGAAATCAGGGAACATTATTGGAATTAGCCTTGAACAGATTTATAAGATTCCTTTTAATTCAAAAAGTCTCCTCTGAATTATGTAGAAGAACAAGGAAAGCAAAAGCACTCAAAAGCAATATATCATTAATATTGAATTTGAAAGTTAGGTTTCAAAATACAAACTTTATCTTAAAGAACAGATTCTGTCCCCCCTACCCAAATGAAGCAAAGAGCACTTTCTTGTGTGATTGTGAAGTGGATGTGTAGTCTAGAAGCATAAAATAAAGTAGAAGGGGAGAGAGAGGTGGGGTGCAAGAAAATTACAGGGTTGCGTGGGAGGCAGACCCTTCATCATCCAGGAATTTGAAATGGAGCTAGGGGCCAACACACAGACCTTCTGAAGACAGCGGTGTAGACAGGTCTCTTGACAGAAGTCAGGGGCAAATGAGAATAGGTGAAAAGGATTACTCCCCAACTGGAATTTCTTACTTTCTCTCCAGGACTGAGAGAGGGAAAAGGGGGTGGGGTGGGAAAGCAAGAATTTTCAGCCTATGATATGAGAAAGCAGCTATTGTGGGGTAATTGGACAACTCCAGGCCCAACTTTGTCTCTGATCTGCTATGCTACCTGAGAGGTTTATTTAATTTTACTAGCAACCTGTTTAGAACCTGCAGCCGTAGCCCCGCAACATCTGATCCTGTCAGATCTCAGAAGATAAGCAGGGTCTGCCCTGGTTAGTACTTGGAGGGAGACCACCTAGAAACACCAGGTGCTGTAGGCTTGAGAGATGGACCCAGCAACCCTCCCAAATATCAATCCACCATTGAAAACCCTATGAATAGCAGAGAAGCACTGACAATAGTGTTTCACCTGTTGTACATAGGGTCGCTATGAGTCGGATACTGACTCAACAGTACCTAACAACAACAAGCCACCTATTTGGGAGAGGGATTATAAACTAAGTATCAAGCAAACTTCCAAATGGACCTCTGTTGAATAAATGAGTATTTTCTTCAATTTATTGACTATTTGCCACAAATCAGTGATCTTAATACATTGTCTCTTCTAATTATACCAAACTAGAAAAACTAACTGTAAAATTTCTTCTTATTTAAATAATATGACCAAAGCCAGGCATCCAGCATGGACAGCTAGAGTTCAAAGTTCATCTTTTTATTCTATGCCATACTTCCCTCTCTGAAGGAATCTGGCTTCTGTGACTCTTTGTTGCTCTTTTTAAAAATCAGACATAATTAGTTTTGCTCAGATCTCATGGGTGTTCCTTTCCATACATAAAGATATGATATTTTCCTATCCACTAAGTATGTTCTTAGTAGTGGAAATCAAGACATCTGCAGACTCCTATCCCTCCCCCCCATCCAGAGACTTTTGCTTGTTTTGTAAATTTATGTCTACCAATACCTGTCCAGTCAGAGGATGTGAATAATAGGTGCTGAATGGCTAATGGGTGCAGCAGGAAGTGACAGACTTTATTATATTTGAAATTCCATCTATGCACATACCCTGACTTTACACTTTTTTTTTCCCTGAAAGTCCCAGTTTGGATTGT
>VMDO01015006.1:0-52552 GCA_007922755.1 Pedetes capensis | reverse complement strand
TCATAACTAATATTGTATTAAACTCTAATGAAACAAATGCTGAAAGAATGACATGACTGGGGGAATTTGTAAATGAATTAGAAGTAATGACCACCAATTGTAGGGGTTAGATGGATATTATTCTAGTTAAAGCTGATCAGCAATTTCCACCCTGGAACTCAAGTGTTAAGTAATTTATGCTTCAGCTGCAGCAAGCTGAGTTGTTAGTCCCTACTTGGACTAAAGTGGCCCCACCTATGACAGCTAAGGTTTACGAAGAAAGTATAGAACAATCAAAAGAATACACAGGCATGTTCCCACAGCACAAAAGCCTCCTTGATAATTTATCATGGAGGTGCTTATCTGTCCAAAGGCCGACCTTGGCTCTCAGCTGGGGAAAAGAGTGGATACACAGTATGGGGAGGTGCTTATCTACAGACCTTGGTTCCCAGTTAGAGAAAAAGAGTAGAGGCTGTTGTTCAATAAAGATAGAGTTCAAATACCCTATTATAGTTTACCATTTATGAAAAGCCTAAAAAGAAAGAAACCTTCCAAGTGTTTGGTGTCTAGAGATAGTAAAGTTTGTGTTTTGAATGATGGGTTGTTATGATTAACAGGTGCTTGAGAAACTTTGTTTCTTGAATAACTGCATGTGCTATCCTTACTGCTTGCATGACCTAAGCCTAAAAAATTGTATAAAACATTGAGTTTCCTGAAAAATAAATGGAACATATTCACATTGCCTCTGAGCTACTGTGTCTGTTACCCATCACCAACTCCTCACCCGCCTTCAGGGACCCCTGGATCCTAAGCTGCAGCTGGACTGTGGCACTTTTTATATTACATAGAATTAAAAAGATGAGTTACAAATCAAGAACTCATTAATACTGATTTTTGTATTTGTGTATGTGGTTAATGTTTCCTGGTGTTCTTTATATCTTGGAGAGGGATTATATTCCTGTTTAATGTCATGTCATTTGTCTGATGGACATCATGGAGCATTTCATCTAGACTATGTCTACAAGCAAGGAAATCTCTCAGTTTTTATTTATAAGGGAATGTCTTAATTTCTTCTTTATGTGTGAAGGATAGCTTCAGAAGTATAAAATTCTCACATTATGTTTTCTATTTTTCAGTATGTTGAATATGGCATGCCATTGTATTCTGATCTTCAGCTTTTATGTTGAAAAATAGGCTATTGCTTTTACTGAGGATCTCTTGTACATGTCAAGGTATTTCTTTCTGATATTCATAATTTTGTTTTGTCTTTGATTTTCCATAGTTTGATATCAATTGTTTTGGTGGGTATTGCTTTGACTTTAACTTACTTAGGATTCTCTGAGTTTCTTGGCTATCTAAATTTATTCTCTTCATCAAATTGGATAAATCTTATGTTATTATGTCATAAAATATTCTGTCTTTCCTTTTTCTCTCTTTTCTTCCCTGGGACTCCTATTTATATGCTTGATGATATCCTACAGGTCCCTGTCTCTGCTATTTATTTCTTTATTCTTTTTTCTTCCTCCTCCTTGATTGCTTTCTCATCAGTTTCACTGATGGTTTCTCATGCTTGCTTATATTTGCTATCTGGGGCCTCTAGTGACATTTAAATTTTTTATTTCATGTACAGTAATTTTCAACCATAAAATTTGTCTTTGGTGTCTTTTTTATAATTGTTTTTTTCTTTCATATTTGGTAAAACTTTTTCCTTGTTGTTTTGTTTAGCTATTTGAGCATTTTTAAAATAATTAAAACCTGGGACTAGCAACTCCAACCTCTAGGCTTTTATGGGATGGTTCCTATTAATTAATTTACTATTTTCCATTGTATGAACCAAGGTACTTATTTCTTTGAATGACTCAACATTTTATTGAAAATTATCAATTTTTAATATTATAATGGGATGAATAAGGAATAGGGTGCTATCTTTTCATTGGTGTTCACTATTGCTATGTGTTACATTTGTTTGCTTAGTTATTTTTTGAATTAGTTTAGTAAAATCTGTGTTTTTGGTTGTGCATGTGCAAAAATTCTGTTTCATTTGAAAGTGGTATGCTGATAAGACTGAAAGATTTCCTTAAATGGTTGAAGCAAAGAAAAAATTGGGAAAAAGTCTCCCATTTTTTGTGATGAATTTTTGGGGAGCACCTGCAGTACTCTCCAGTCTCCATCTGGGATGGAGTTCAAGAATATATACTTTAATGCTAACTACTCAAGGAATGGGCTGAGCTTTAGCTTAGTTTGTACTCTGCCACTCTGCTTGCTCTGATGCCGTGGATTTGATCCCCAGCACCACAAAAAATGGGGGAAGGACCTGGCAATCCACTCCTAAAACAATCCTATGATAATCAGCAATCAAAAAAACCTATAAATATCAGAGAAACACTGACATAGTGCCAGGCATGTCACAGTGTTGGGGAGTGTTTCCTTCTGTTGTATATAGGGTTGCTACGAGTCAGACTCAACTCTATGACACCTAACAACAACAACAACAGTACTGACGAGGAAGATATGCTTTCAATTTTTGTTGTGACTAATGCAAAGATCAACCATAGGTCAAAGTTTAGCATATATTCAAATATTTTATCTTCATGCATCCAGCCTTAAGCTTGCATATGTCTTCTAGATTGCCATTAGTATTGATAAACTTTCCAAGCCCTTATTCCTTAAACTACCTTGTTAACCAGTTTTTCTTCCCAAGTTTCTGGTTTCTTTGTTTGTTATCATCTGGTATCTCTTTTCCCTGCAACAGTGACTAAAACATTTGCCTTTAAGTATTTCTGATAAATACATCATGCTTCACCCCAATATTAGTTTTGAGTGAAGCTAAATAAAAGCAAGCTTTCTGGGAGATACTGTCAATAAACCCAGACTGGTCAAAAGAAGCAATCATGGTTCTTCAAGAATAAGTCATCTTTTACCTTCAGTACTAATAACCTATTCTGGGAATATAGCTTATTCTCTCCAAGCCACTGCTAGATGGGGACAGGATCATGTAACCAAGAAAAATTAAAATCCTACCAAGAACTTTTACAGAGTGTCAGTTATTTTTTCTTGAGTAACCTTTTATCTAGTGGGTGAAAACTGTTGATTAGTTCCTAGAGTTCTGATAAAGCTGATTCTGACAGTTTTTGCCACTCTATTTACCATTTTCAGTGGGCTGGGATTTAGTTCAGTTGGTAGAGCATTGTGCTGAAGTCTCTGAGGTCCCAGAGTTCAATTCCCAGCACCCCCAAAAATGGGAGAAGGACCTAGCAATCCACTCCCAAGGCAATCCCAAAACAGTCAGCCATTGAAAACCCTATGAGGGTTGCTATGAGTCAGACACTGACTTGATGGCACCTAACAACAACTACAACAACAATTTACCATTTTCATGGTAATATAATCTTTCAGGCCTTTCTACTCCACCATTTCTGCTGATGTCACCAGATTATTATTTCTTAAGTCAATTTTTTTAAACATCAGCAAAATTTGCTCAATATCAAAGCGCTTTAGAGTCATCTTAGGAATGCAAGAATATTTTTAAATTGCAAACATTTAATGCAATTTGCCAAAGTATCAGGATCAAAGTATAAAGTCATAAGTGATATTTCCAAATTCCAAAATGCTGTTGATATAATCTAGGACATAATTGTTACCAGAATTTATGGCAAATCCCAGGTTCCCAGCATTAGGCTTGACCATCCATGACCAACATGTCAATTAAAGAGATGAGTAATGATAGAAGCAGAGAAAGTGATAGAAGCTACTAAGCAAGAAGAAAGGGAATAAAACAGGACTGGACAGCCATCTTTGACCAGACACCTGAGACATTCAAAGCAATGTGAGTTTTTTTAAGACAAATGCCTTGATCTGGGGGTCAGTGCTTCCTCAGTAAATAGTATCCTTACAAATAGCATGGTTTTTAGGAGATTATACTGTTTTTCTGATAAGCTGGTCTATAACCTGTAGCACCTTCACAAATGGTCTACTCTGTAACCAGAACTCTGTTTACATATGAGGACCACAGGTGCCTCCATGTCACTGCTAAGGAAAGGGATTCACATTTGAAGAGAGACCTCCAATTTCTAGAAAGTGAAAGACTTATTTTATAGCCTGGGCAGGCCAGCCTAAGGTGAGAAGTGGGAGAAACCTGACATACTTGGAAACAAAATCAAAAGAGTGGAGGAATATTATCCCCTTAATAAGAGTTGCTATTGTTGTTAGGTGGCGTTGAGTCGGTATCCGATTCATAGTGACCCTACATACAACAGGGGAAACAGTATTGTCAGTGCTTCTCTACTATTCATAGGGTTTTCAATGGTTGATTGTTTTTTGGGAGTGGGTTGCCCAGTCTGTCTCCCAAGCCTACAGCACCTGGTGTTCCCAGGCGCTCTCCCATCCAAGTACTAACGAGGCCGGACCCTGGTTAGCTTCTGAGATCTGAAGGGATCAGATGCCACAGGGATATGGCTGAAGGCTAAAATATATTGAATGTGGCTGACCTGCACTTGCCTTGCTTGGGATCAAACCCTGCTCCCAGGGCAGAAGGGTGCTGTGCTCTACCAACTGAGCCAAAGCCCCAGCCCCCTTAATGAGAGAGGGACTTAAAAATCCCAGAAGTCCCTCCCCTCGATGCAGAGTCCACAAGAGTCCAGATGTCCACAGAAATCCACTATGTCTGCAGTTTGCTGTTCAGTCCACATTATCCAGAGACATTTACAATACCTAGTCCTCTATGATTCTCAGCAAAGTCCACAGCAACCCACTGAAGTTTGTAGCAGAGGTTCTCAGACACCCGCAGTTCTACACAAAAGTTCACAAACTCCTGCAGCTTTACGGGAACTGCACGATTTCTGATTTCTAATGCAGAAGCACAAATGCAGCTATTCCATGAACCTCCACTGCTGAACCTTCCTGCCTTCTGATTTCTATGTCAGAAAGCAGAACTTGCTCTGTATATATCTATCCATCTCCCTCTCCCTATGCAGGCTTAAGTTCCCTACCTTCTCACCCCATGCCTGTCTGCCCTGGCTCTCACTCTCTTCCTTTCAATTCCAAATAAACCATCTTCTAAGTTCCCTTTTGGTTCCATATATAAATGCACTTATAAATATGAGCAAGTCATCGAAAAACAACCGTGACTGAGATTTCTTGCCTATTTCTCAGATGGCCTCCCCCAGCACCACCATAACATGGGACTCCAGACTCACACTCCCTGGTAATAAAAGGAGATTTATCAATGTGCATTAGGAAGAGGGTGAGATTAAAGTGTCCAGTGACTCTAAGTCCATATTCAGATAACTCACATGAGCTTTAGGTGTAAGTAGAGGAAGAATTGGGGGCAGGGGCAAAGAGTATGCAATTAAGAAGTCCTGCATAGAGTGTGATCTCAGTTCTGCATTTGCAGGGTGTCATCACTATCATTGCTGGAGGAGTATTTGCAGCTCCTTGTCAAAAAAAGGTGTTTATAGATCAAGACGTGCAGATGCCACTTGGGAATCTTAAACAGGACCTCTGCGGGTCCAAGTGAGTGAGGAATAAATACTTTTTAACAAAGGAAGTTTATAAGTGCCTGCTATATATTCATAATAAAGAGATTTTCAATAATTAATAAGAAAAAAGATATTCTCTCTCTCTTTACACACATACACACACACATGTACAGACTTCTGTAAATCTACAAAATCAAGATCATGTGGATGAAATACTAAGTGATTTCTTTTTAAGATCAGAAACCTGCACAGCCTGTCATCATCATTAACATTCAATAGTTAATGATTAGCACAATAGGGCAACAAGAAGAAACAAAAGATATATATAAACATTTCAAAAAAGAAAGTAAAATTCTTATTTAGTCTCAGACTATGTCATTATGTGTACAGAAAAATCCAGAGATCTCCTATATCCTAAGCATAAAAATTAGTAACAGATTCTCAGGTGCACTGAAAGAAAACTGAATATAAAAATTTAATTTCACTTCCATATTAATGTTAGCAAAAAAAGATACGTACAACATCTGAAATAGCATATATCCAGGTTCAATCCGAAATAAGTTATGCAATCAATACAATTGCCTGGTATTGAAAATATGAAGCTCATTAAATAAAATGAAATGAATGAAATTTTATGGAGGAATTATAGATAATCCAAAATACATATAGAACTTTGATATTTCATGTATTTTATGGTTTAACATTGTAGTAATTCTCTGTGTAGTCATTTATGGATTGATCTGGTATAATCCCAGCAACTTGAAAAGACAGAGTTATGTCAAATTGCAGAAACACAAATAACACAAACATTGTAGAACAAGTGAACAAAACACTGGTAATTTCTCTCACAGATTATAAAAATTGGATTGAAATTGTTGTATTTAAGATAATTTGGTATTAAAAATATTAATATATAGAAAAAGGGCCTGGATGAAGCCTCATTTTGAAATTTGCTAATAAAAGATGTGGCACTGCTGGGTAATAAGGAAAAAATACAAAATTTTTCAATAAATGTTGATGAGATATTTGCTATGCACATGAAAAAATGGAACTGGATCTGAATCTCATACCAATATCAAAGTTTAAATCCAGTTATATGAAAGAGCTAATATGAATAAAAAGTTACCAAAATTTAAGAAAAACATATGGGAGAATATCTAACACATCATTACATAGGGGTGGATTTCTTTAGAAAGAAATTGGAGCAGTAAATTATCCAAAGCAATTATAAATTGACCATATTAAAACTTAAGTTCTGATGATCAAAGCAACACTGAACAGACTAAAGAGACAGGTTGATGGACAGTATTTTATATAAGGATATATACATATATTGATGAAATAAGAGATTAGAATACAGTATAAATAAAATGTAAATCAATTAAAATAATACAGGCATTTCAACAAAATGGGCAATGGATTTGTACAAATTTCAAAAGCAGGAAATGAAAATGGCCAATAAATATATAAAAAGATACCAGCCTTTTTAGTAAATGGGGAAATGCACATAAGGGGAAGTGGTTTGATAGTTGGGAAATTGAATTTTATTTTAGATATCCTCTTTTAAAAAATATACTTATGAATATAGCCAACAATCAGAGCCTTGTGATGTCCGATCCCATCAGATCTCAGAAAGCAAGCAGGGTTGAGCCTGGTTAGTACTTGGATAGGAGACTACCTGGCAACACCAGATACTGTAGATTGGGAGAAGGACACAGCAACCCACTCCCCCCCCAAAAAAACCAAGTCAATCTGCCATTGAAAATCCTATAAATAGCAGAGAAGCACTGACAATAGTGTTTTTCCTGTTGTACATAGGGTCTCTATGAGTCAGATACCAACTTGATGGCACCTAACAACAAAAACTTACAAAAGTAGGAACAAATATATGAACAGGGTACATTATATGCATGTATGTAAATATCATAATGAAATCTATGGTTTTGTATTATTAATATTAATGAGGGCTGGGATTTAGCTCAGTTGGTAGAGCGCTGCGCTACAGTCTCTGAGGTCCCGAGTACAATTCCACGCACCGCAAAAATGGGAGAAGGACCTGGCAATCCACTCCCAAGGCAATCCCGAAACAGTTAGCCATTGAAAACCCTGAAAACCCTATGAGGGTTGCTGTGAGTTGGATACCGACTCAACGGCACCTAACAACAACAACAACAATACAGTAATTTTAAAATGTTAAAAATAAATATTTTCCTAAAATGAGGAAAAAACACCAACTAATTACACATTTGAAATACCTATAACAGCCAAAGTTAGGTCTTTAGTGTATATTAACACCTTGGTAAAATTCATTGTCCTTGAACTTTCATGTTGTGCTGTGGAGCAAAATCATTTAGATCACTCCTGGAAGTCACTCCTCCATCTAGTTGTCTAGTAACCACTTAATTCACAAGAGTCAGTAAATGTCAATAACATGGACCATTTTCTACTGAGAACAAAAAAATATAAACCTCATTAGCTTGAAGAAGTATTTCCTCCTAGGAAAGGAGGAAAAAATAACCTACAATACCTTATACCAAATTTGCAAAAAAATAAAATAAAATTGACAGTTATGAGAATCCTTATAGACTGTAGATAAGAATACAAGTATAAGAACTTTAGGAAGTAGAACTTCTTTTATTAATTCTATAATTCAGTAAGTTTATTAGTTAATTCTTAAATTTAGAGATAAGCTTGACTTAGGATTCAGTAATTCGATGTTAGGGTATAGCCTCAAAATATAATTGTGCATATGGGCACCAAACTATTCATGCAAGAATATTTATGGAAGCATTGCTTGTAAAAGTGAACACTAAAAGCATTGTCTATCATTTGTCAAATGTCTACAGTGAGCAAATGAATTGTGAAATTTTATATAAAAGAAAATGAATGAACTAAAGGAACACACAATAGCATGGGTAAAACTGACAAAACAATGCTAAGCAAAAGAAGTAAGTCAAAATTGCATACACACAATATCGATTCCATTCATACAAATTTCCAAAACAAGCAAAACTAATTTTTGTTATTTACTTAGCTCAGTTGGTAGAGTGCATGCTCTGTGCACTCTGAGGCCTTGGGTTTGATTCTCAGTACCACAAAAGTGGGAGAAGGACCTAGCATCCCCTTGTCAAAGCAATCAGCCATTGAAAACCCTACGAATAGCAGAGAAGCACTGACAATAGTCCTGAGCATGGCACATTGTTGGGTAGTGTTTAATTCTGTTGTACATTAAGGTCACTAACAACAACATGGATGCATTTATAGATGTAAACATTAAAAAGGGGGGGATTAAGTATCACATTCCATTTTAGGATATAGTTTCCTCTGATAATTTCCTCCATAGAGCAGTTTATAATGAGGTAAACATATCCAGGATGGAGGAACTCTATCATTCTGGCAATGTTCTATTTCCTTCTCTGGAAGAGGATAGAGGACAGCTTTACAGATTCTTGTTTAAGTTTGCATATTTCTTTTATGTACTTTTCTGTACAAACAATGTAAAATATACACTGATTATATGCTGATGCTATCAACTGCTCTCTTGACTTTGTGCATCTCTTTTCCATCCAATATCTCTGATACCTGAAAATTTATGTGCTCAAATATCATCTCTTTATTCTCTGTAATATACTGTCCCTCCTTCAGCCTTTTCTATATTAGTCACTGACAGTATTACTTCAGATGATCTTGTTTAAGTAAGTAGATGGAAGCATCTGTGCCCCTCTCTTATTAATAGGCCCTTTGCAATGTACTAGAAAGTCTGTTTGCCTCTGCCTTAAAAAATCTACCTTCACAGTGATCACCATTTGCTATCGCACAGCTAACTTTGCAGAGTCACACTGGTTGGCCTTTATTGCATTCCATCCACAGAGTTATCAGAACATTATATTTCTTTATTAATTTCTCTGTATATGTCTCCAATCTTCTTGCCCTAATTACTTCTCTCCCTTGAAGACTTTGCATCTCTTTCAGTTATCTCAAAATTTTGATGTTTTCTCTTTGGTACTTCTTTAGCCAGTCAGCTGGTGGTAGAGCAGCCACCTTTTAATATTTATGTTTATTCTAAATCACTGGCCCTTCTCCCTCCCTTTCCCCTAAAATATTGTCAGGTTTGAAATGGATCTGGAGATTATGGCCCTTAGTATTCTGCATTCATTTATATATCTTACTTCATTCTCTCTATTCCTTGAAGATTCTAATTCCTAAGTAACTTACTTTCTCCAACTAATCTTTTGCTGATTCTCAGTGATTTCCACGTACATATATAGAATACTACCTAAATGCTCAGTTCCTTAAAATTTTACTCTTAGATAAGTGTTGCATTAACTATACCTAAAATTTTCTTTGTTCATAAGTGCAACCCCACCATAATGACATCCAAACATCACCTTTTCTGATCAGCATTTTCTAATTGTGCAGCTCTCTAGATCTCGTACTGAATCTTTTGATCCCTGGACACCACAGGGAGCAGCAATTTTACAACAATCTCGCATTTCCATTTCTTTACTTTCATCGTAAATAGTTTAAAACCTGAGTTTCTTCATTACAATATCTCCCTTGTGTACAATTTCAACTCCTTGTTCAATCTTCATCCCTTTGTAAAATTTCAATTCTGGTTAAATCTAGTTCAATACTTCATGCTTACCCTGATCATCTGAACATAGCTAAAGAAAAACTTATGTTCACTAAAGTCAAATGTCTCTTAATTCTAACTCCACTGAATTTCCACTCTTGTAAGTGACTATTTCTTCTTTCCACTCAGATGTCCAATACCTCCTTCTGCTCTCTTCACTCACTGAGTCATTTAACTTGTTCCTTATTTTGCTGAGAAAATAGAAGCTATTACACTCTTCTCATCACCAACACTTACGTGGATCCATAAAGTCTATCCTTTCTCCTGCTCATATGGATGAATCATCTTTGCTTCAAATTAAGTACCTTTTCACTTATGGTTTGAACAACTAAACACCTACTTCTGTAAAGTACATTTTTAAGCATATCAGTCTTTTTTTATTAGATTGTCTTTTTATTAGCAATGTATGAATATTTTTACATATTTTTAATATATATTTTTAAATCTTTTCATTTTCTGTGTTATGTTTTGAATGTTAAGTAATGTTTTTTGATATGCATGCTTATATTTGATGTAAAAAAGTCTGGTTTCTAATTATGATCCATAGTTGTTGTATTTTGTTTAGAATTATTTTTACCTTTGTAAGTTGATCCACAATATGCCTCTAATTAATCTTGGATAATGGTATGAGTTCAGGATGAAAATTCAGTTTTACCTTTATGTCCAGTGGTTCCCAACATTATTTATTGAGACTGTAATAAAGACGAAACAGAGTAAAAGAGTATGTGAGCTTATAAGGAAGCCCTCCAAATTGTGCTTTACTAGGAGAAAATGGTATGGCTCTTCCTCATATTGACTTTTGAGACTTTTGATGTGCAATATAAACATGCCTATCTTCCTTCCTTTAATCTTAAGCAAAAGAGACACACTGATGCCCCTCTCTTCTCTCTATCATGTTTTTTACTTGTAAAATTAGTATATCTAATAGGCAAAGAAGTCCAGACCTGGACTACACCGTCCAAAACAACACCTTACCACCTATGGAATACACCCAAAGACAAAGATCTCTGCCAAACACGAGAAGAGATGGAATTCCCTATTGTTCATGCTATAAAATCCACTAACCCCTTTTCCCTCTTGAAAATGGAGGATCTTTGAGACAGCACATCATGCCCTTTCCCTCAAGTCTGTACTTGAATTAAAACTACTTCCTCCACCAAGCTCTGCCTCTCTATTGGGAAAAGACGATAGGTAGCTAAATTTTGTGGTGCCAATTCCAGCTTGGTGGCTGAATCATGAGGCCCCAGTTACAAGAAGACTCCTATTTTTTTCCATAAGCCCACCTTCACCTTAATTTGTCTTCCTATGAATGAGTCCATTTCTAGTCCCTTTTTTCTGTTCCCATAGCACAATTGTCTAACCTATGCCTTTCTGCTCTTAATTACTGTAGCTTCATGAGTAATGTTGATATTTGGTAGAGCAAATCCTTCCATCTCAATTTTCATGACCTTCTTGGCTATTACTATAATTTCAAATTTCCATATTGTTCTGGATCCAGTAACTCATACTCCATCCTTGATCATGTTTTAAGAAGGTGGTTTTTATGGGATGGCAAAAACTTCTGCTACATACAATTTCTGATTAGGTTCAACAGGGTTGGAAGAAAGGTTTGGAAGAGGTTTGGAAGAAAAATGGTGAGTAACATCACCATCTTTATTTTCCAGGCTGTCCCTGTCCATAGTTTTGTGACTCAGCTGCATCACTCTACTGAAGGCCTTGACTTATAATTCCCAGCTCTCTCAGACAGTTACCTTTTTGGGTTCAGAAACAGCTTCCCTCCTTTTCCCTTCGGACATTTTATTGGACATGTAATCATAGCATCAAATTAACAAATCACAATACCAGCCTTACAGCTGGTGACAGAAACTCACAAGTTAATTAATATTTAAGTTTTATCATCTCTTGCAATTCAGACTAGTCAATTCATTAAAACTTATATGCATCTGTTCAAGACTGGTTTTTCTTTATGATTCATAGTTTTTATACTCTTGTTTAAGAAAATTTTTGTTTAGTCATTTATATTTGGGCAATACAATTCAAATTGATTTTGGTGAATTATATGATCTATGAATATTTTTTAAAAATATTTTATCTAATGGATCCAAGACCATTTATGAAAAAGCTTGTCCTATTTTTCTTCTCTTCAATTCCATGGTTTCATAGTTTGTATCCATCATTTATTACCACAGATAGAACAGAAAATCACATAAGAATGCCATATTCTTAAAAATTATCTTTAATTTACAAATAAAAAGTATACCTCTTTATTAGGTGTTATGTGAAGTTCTGATACATTACCACACTTTACAGTGTTTAAATCAGGGTAAATATGTCTCCTTGAACATTTAACATGTCTTTACGGTGGAAGAATTCAAAATCATTTTTTTATTTAGCTTTTTTGAAATACCTGTTAGCAGAAATAAAGTTCCAGTTGCTCATCCCATTGATAGGGGAGCCTATGCAGGAATAATAGAAATAAAAGTGACCTTCTTCAGCCATTTACTTCCAAGGTATCTTTTGAGATCTAAATGTCAATGTGAGCTTCTTCTGAGACAAATGGCCTGATCTAGTGGTCAGCACTTCCCTGGTAGATAACACCCTTTGGAAATATTATGATTGCTGGTAGATAATACCTTTCCACAAATGGCCTGTTCCATGTCCAGTAAGATCTTTTACACTTGGTCTAGTCAGTGGCCAGTAACACCCTTTATATATGAAGACAACAGATACCTCCATGTCTGGCTAGGGAGGAGGGTGCCTTTGAACCAAGACTTTTCCTGCTTTGAAGAGAAAAAACTATTTCACAACCTAAGAGGGCCAGCCCAAGCCAAAATGTTGGAAAAAATGTGACACACTGAAGACAAGATCAAAAAGATGGCAAAGATATTCTCTTAATGAGATATGTGTGCAACCAGCCATACCACTGTGGTGTTGGGCCTGGTTAGTACTTGGCTGGGAGACTGACTGCCTGGGAACACCAGATGCTGTAGGCTTGGGAGAAGAACCTGGCAACCCACTCCCAAAATGCAATCAGCCATTGAAAACCCTATGAATAGCAGAGAAGCACTAACAATAAGGCCTCATCTGTTGTACATAGGGTCACTATGAATCAGACACCCACTCGATGGCTCTTAACAACAACGAGATATGGATTTTAAAACCCCAAGGACCTGTACCGTGTGCAGATGTTCACAGGTGCTCACAGAGGTTTGGAGTCTCCCGCAGCCTCACTGTCAGACCTGCATGCTTCCTGGCCTCTAACTCAGAAGTTAACTGTAGCTATTTCCAGATCTTCCCTGTTGTACCTGCCTACAACCTGAATTCTCTCTCAGAGGACATAACTTTCTTTCTCCCTTAATCTTTCGAGCTCCCTTCTCCCCACATAGGCGCCCACTTGCCTGGGCACTCCAAGTGCTCTAACCCAGGATAAACCGTCCTTGAAATTCCTTTCAGGCCCAATTTTACATTCATTTATCATGAGACAAAAAACCCAAAGGGACATCCAACTTCTAGGTAACACCATGACAAGCTACTTAAGTTAAGAGACAAGGTATTGAAGCGAAGAATGAGGCTTTATTTGAAAAGCCAACTTAATGACAAGAAAGGAGGGCTCGTGTTACAAAGCTCTTCTTGTAAGAATGCTGACTTAAGGGTGTCTGATGTGTGTTCACAGACTTGTAAGAGACTTCTCACAGAGAGTGAGCCAGATGATGCACATCAGATCTTAATCTCCTATTCTTGAGTTGTTTTGAAGTTCCACAAACCTCAGGAACAAAGATTGTTATTTTCTTGGGCTACCTTGTCACCCATTATTTATGTATTTGACTATGGACAGGCTACAAAGTGGGGGTAGCTGCCTAAAGACCTTTTTACTGATTCCCACACTCTGTGTAATGAGCAACTATAAACTCTCTATAATGAACAAAACATTGTTAATGCTAGGTTTCATTTACAGTACATTATTGTTATGTACAATCGTCCTATCTATAGCTGTACCACCTTAATGTCCCATGTCATCAGATCTAGAAAGCTAAGCAGGGTCAGGCCTTGTTAGTCTGTGGATGGGAGACCATCTGGCAATACCGGGTGCTATAGGCTTGGGAGAAAGATCTGGCAGCTCATTCCCAAAACAATCAGCCATCAAAAACCCTACGAATAGCAGAGAAGCACTAATAATAGCTATGAGTAGGACCCAACTCCATGGCATCTAACAACAGCAACATCCTAGTCACTCCAATGTGCAATAGAACATCAGGACTTTTCTCTCCTCTCTTTCTGTGACTTGTTGTTATTTTTTCTCTCCACTATGCTCCTCAGTCTCTACTAACCATCATGCCATTCTCTACTTCTGTGAGTCCCATATAGTTAGATTCTACATGTGGGAGTGATCATTCAGTTTTTGTCTTTCTGCACTTTGTTTATTTCACTTAATATAATGTCCTCCAATTTCATCTGTGCCACAAATGACAGAATTCTAACATCTTGGTGGTTGAATAGTATCTTGTTGTGCATATCTATCTATCTATCTATCTATCTATCTATAGATATCTATAGATAGATAGATAGATAGATAGATAGATATCACATTTCCTTTGTCCATTAGAACATGAGTTATTTATTAATAAATGGTGGGAAGTTGCAGGGCAAGCTGAAAGAAAAGGGAACAGCAGTAATATGAGCACAAATGCAAAATAAGAGGAATTAATATGGAGAATTATAAACGTGTATAATAGGCATCTGGTACAAAGGTATTAGAAATGAAGTTGAAGTGCAAAAGACTGTGAGATAGTTCATTTGCTGTAGGGCAATTTATCTACTTACAGCAGGCCAGCATAATCTGCTGGGTTTCTTTTTCAAACCAGACAAACTCAGGTGTATACATGTGAAAAAATATATGCACTGTATATTTCTTCTTACTTCCCTTACTTTTGCTCTATTTTATTTTCATTTGTGTTAATATTCTGGGGTCTTACCTGTAATTTTATTCTAAAACCTCAGGTTCTTTTTAGGACAAGTTGTATAGCTTGATCAATAATGTAAAATAAGCTTTATAAGTACTCAAATTTTTCCCAAAATTACTACTTTCTTAAGAATTTTTTTTACAATAAAAGAAATAGGATTGGTAGGAATGGAGTCAACATTTCAGCCACAGAGAAATACTTCCAAGGTAATACAGTTTAGTAACATAACCATCTGTCTGCCCAATGTTTGCCATGGAAGGAGTTGTTTGACTTATTTGTGTGATTATTCCTGAGATATTAAATTTGATTAAAATGAATGCTCCCTCTGGGTGTCCTTGCACTCCATAAAACAGAGATACACTGACACGATTAGAAAGTCAAAATCTATAAATAAATTTAGAGTTACAAAAATGCTGGGCACTGAGAACATTTTATTATTCAATATGTTTTTTGCTGGTGGCATATATACTTATTCCAAAAGATCCATGTTTCTCTAAACCAAGGAAACATTTAGTATTGAATAGTTTAAACTTCTCTTTATATAAACAAATGTTCCTAGGCACTTAACAAATAAAGAACATAAGATCTTTGTTGAAAACATAATGTAAGATGTTGAAAAGAAATACTTCCATGCTCTACAGGGAATAGGGCTGGGAATATTAGAGTGGAACTATTCTTTGTTTTTCCTTTTTCCTTTTTTTTGGGGGGGAGGGGAGGGTACAGTAACTTCTTAGAAATATATCCTATTATACATTCAACAAAATTTTTTGATTAATTTAATGGTGACCTGCCACTTAATTTCAGTGAAATATTGATAGAAATAAATGGAATCTTCTGAAGGAACACAGCATGATGAAATTAGTATAGCTGCTGAAGCTGTTGGAGATATAAATGCATTGCCAATATCCACATACAAAGGAGAGTTATAAAGATTACTTTTGAAAATTAGATATGAGTATATTGTATTTGTCTCAGTGATCTCTTTTGTCTTTATTGTTAGGTGCTATTGAGTCGAGTCTGACTCATAGTGATCCTATGTACAACAGAATGAAACATTCTCTGACACTGCCGTACCCAGCACTATGTCAGTACTTCTCTGCTACTCATAGGGTTTTCAATGGCTGATTATTTTGGAAGTGGGCTGCTAGGTCCTTCTTCCAAGCCTACATCACCCATTATTACCAGGTGGTCTCCCATCCAGGGCCTAACCAAGCCGACCGAGCTTAGCTTCCAGGATAAGATGGGATTGGACTCCAGGGTGGTACAGCTGTAGGCTTGTTTAGACTCTCCAAATTCTATTCTATCCTTAGCCACGTATGGATTAATCATTCTGCATTTTTTTGTTTCAGCTGTTTTAATTTAAAATTCCTCTTTCAAAATTTCCAGTTCTCTCAATCCACAACTTATTCCTTCTAAGAGAAAGCAGAGTAACATTCTGAGATGAGCATGATTGTTGAATGTGATAAATATAATTTCTGCATTTTGCAATCTTACATATGGCCTTCGCCAGAACACCAATATTTTGGAGGCACAGGAATATCCTATGTAGAGTAGAGATTATAATAACGAGTTTATAGTATTTTATTAAGTTTAACATTATAAATATGATATTAATGTTTTAGTACATTAGAAATTATAGTATTGATATTTTAATGTGTAAATTGGTATTATAACACAGGTGTTACAAAATTTTGTGAATTTTATGCAAAGTTTTGTGAAAAATTTTGTGAAATGTCATGTTAAATGCCTGTCACATAATTTGTCTCTGTTAAGCTGGCTGTGATGGCATACACCTGTGATCCCAGGAAATTGGGAAGCTGAGGCAGGAGGACTGTCAGTTTGAGGTTCAAGGCAGCCTGCATAATTTAATGAGATCCAGACTCAAATAGAAAAAAAATGAGCTGGAGATGCAGCACAGTGTTTGAGTACTTGCAAAGTATGAGTGAGACACTGGGTTCAACCTCAAGTACACAGAGGAAAAGTTTTCCCTTTTAATTTTTTCCTTTATTTAAATTAAGTTCTTTTAAATTTTTCCTTCTTTCAAATAATGATCAACTAACTGGTAAAACAATCCCTAGAATAACCAGCCATTGAAAACTCCATGAAGGTCACTACAAGTCAGATCCTAACAATAAACATTTTTAGATAGCCAGATACAGTATGAGTTTTCACTTAATTAACAAGTGCCCACTGTAGAAGATCATGCCATAATCCAAGAAATAGGTTGGTACTGGCATGATATGCCTTATTTAGGACAAGAATAATGACCTGTGTTTAGTAGATTTTCAGAATATAAGCAACTAGATCTGGCTCACAAGGCAGTTCTCTATCCAAGTTATACCAGTAAGCAAGGGAACCAGTTTCCACTGAAACCTCCAAATGTCTCTCTTTATAATTTGTGCAGTTCACTTATTCATTTTTTAGATATTGAATAAATGAGTGTCTTTCAGGATTCAGGCTGTGAGCAACAGGAAATAAGAATCTACACTAGTTGTTATCATGCAGGCAGCATTTAATATCTACACAAAGATATATAAACATCTGATTGTAGATAGATGTGTTTATTAATCTTCTAACACAATTTTGAGACAATGATTATTTTAGATTGTCTTTATTGATTCTGAATTTGACTATGTAAGACCTTTAAAATTGTAAATCTCAAAGATTTAATATTGAGATAACCAGTTGATTTTAATTTTTGCCTTCATAAAGTCAATTATTATCTACATGGGTCACTAAAAAAGTCCAGAAAGGTTTTTCTTGTGGCAAATCAGGGTGTACAGCATCAGCCACAGAAGCACATTTGTCCTCTGACAATTTCTAACCGTGGCAATTTCTTACATTTTGTATTCAAATTAGATATTAGGCTCACTTAAAGTTGAGACATTTTAAAATTTTGCCACCTCAAACTTGTTATAATTTCCTTGGAACAAGATTAGTTGTGTGTAGTGCTTTGCTTGAGATGGCCCAGCTTTGATCTTGTCCTGATATTATGTCCAATTTTCTTTTTTATACTTGCAGAAAAATAATGAGAGATTTGGTAATTTTATAAGCTCATCGTAAGGTTTGAAAAATTGAAAGAAATTAGGGATCAAGGTATGTTTTCTGATAATCTGTTAATAAACACAGACAGATTTCTTCAACTCTCCAACACTCATGTGTTCCCCAGATGTAGACATTGGAAAACACATCTGTACATGTTTAAGCAGACATTACCGGAGTCATTTGTACTGTTTGAAGAAAGATTTTTTTCCCATTTGTTACTGAATAGTTGTTTTCTGATAGTTGACCATACTTTCAAATATGCTAGCTAGTATGTTTTACAAACCTCATAATAATGATTTTTGCTACTAGTTAATGACTCATTCACATTGTCTCTTTTTCTCACACTTTAGACTCAAATGAAATTTGATTGGGTTTCTTTAAAGTTGAGAGTTTTAAGGTTTTGTCATGACAAACCTCTAATTGTCCTGTAATAAGAGTAGTTGTGTCCCCTAGTTTGCTTGGGGTGGTTTAGTTTTTCCTTTTCCTGTTATTCTGCCTGACTTATTGTTTGCCTTGCCATCTTTCACCTTCAAAAGAGTCACATGTTCAAACATAAGTGACGTATTTGAAGCGTCATGTCCATATTCTCTGACAAAGAAGCATGATCCATATCACAAATTCTGGTACAAATGATGTTAATTAAATTTTATAAGCAGAATAAACAGAATGTTGTATGACAGACAATCTTAAAATAAGGGTTCTTGAGGCCACACTATGCATAAACTTTAATGTGCAGAACAGAACAGCTTGTCAAACGACCACATGGTTTTAGGAATTGAATAGTAACATACAATCCTATAAAGGAAATGAGAAATTAAATCCCACACTTTGAAATACCCACCTGTATGAACTTAGCCAAATCATTTTACCTCCCTGAGCTTTGTTCCTTCATTTGTAGAGTATAAAACCCCAATAACTGAGTGGAAGTTATATGCTGGACAGTTAAAATGTCATCCATTCTAATCTTTTTAAACAGCCTGGCAAGCTTAATACTAAGACGTCCATTTTACAGATTGGAAAACTGAGACATTACAGGCACATATCTAACATGCAGCAAAACTGAGATTCAGACCCAGTTCTTCCTGATTACAAAGTCCTTATTTGTTCTACTACTAGTCAATCCCACTCAAAAATGAAATGAAATTATACCAAGTCATATTTCTGTCAGCTAGTCTATGCCAGTTATTGCTCTGTGAACCCGCCCTGACGAATAGGCCAATGCCATTTCCCGCACCCTTCCCAGTCAGGGAAATGATGTATAATCCAATGAGCAACAAGTAGGGGAACCATGCAAGAGTTTTGCAAGCTCAGAGAGCATGACACTAACAAACAGATAAACAAATAAAAAAAAGCAAGCAACCAACCAACCAAGTTTTGCCTTCAGAGAGCCAATATGCAATTCACAGGGAAGAACGATAAATAAGTGCAACTGTGCAGATTCAAGGTTCAGAGCAAAGTGTCACATGAAATGAAAGAGGAAAAGTAGATTACTGAGTCCAAATTTGTGTGAATCTCCCAATGTCAAGCTAATTCTGAGAGGGCAGGCAAGTTGATATTTCATTTTATACTTTTGTCAGAAATTTCAAATTCAACAGTGAACCCAAAAAAGCCTCTATTAATTTTTCCCTGGTGGGAAGTTTACCGAGACCCTAGGGAATGATTTTTGTTGTTGTTGTTTTATAAAAAAATAAGACTAAAGGGGAAAGAGCTAATTGTCTGGCATTGTACACATACTTTTCAGTTTACTCACCACTGGCATCAGAATATTTCTGTCATTACTACATGGGGTGGGGGATGAAACATTTCAGGGTGGCTGTCCTCTTGTCTCCGATAACAGTCACTGTTGCCCAAGTGCTTATGTGTGTTGCTTGTGTGCCAGGGCTTATCCTAGGCAAATTATAAGGTGTTCTCTTAATTTGCATGGCTAACTTGCAAAAGAAGTTAATACTTTGTCAGATTAATTTTAAGTCAAAAACAGGACTGAAAATTTGTGATCGTGATTCCCAAATCCACGTTCTTTCCCTGTTTCAGGACTGTCTTTAACTGTGAAATGATAGGATAAAGCTAATTGCTCCCTCCCTACATCTGAGATCTGATCCACCCCTAATCTTGCTAACCTTTTAGGTTGACTCTCTGTCTTATTTTCTGTCTCTCTTACTCTCAGTTTCTCTTGCTCTTACTACAACTCAATATATTCCTAAAGAAAAACAACATACAGAAGCTTACTTTTCCCCACATTGCTTGACAATTAAATTTATATTTATCTTTCAGATAGAAAAATTTCCTCCTTCAACATAAAACAAAAAGCAAAAAAGGAAAAGAAAAGAAAATAGAAAATACAATCTATTTCTTGTTACAGTAAAGTCTCGTTATGCCGATCAACATGATTTATGCTGGAAAAAAATTTAGCCAATCAAATCAAATGAATATTTATATGATGGTTTAGATAACCATTTCACTTGAATGCCTTAAATGTATTTGATTTCATCCTCTCTCTACTTTGTTTCCTACACAAGTATCTACCAAGTTCCATTGTCTCCATTACCTTGTCAGCCTCTGACTTCTTAATTTCTCTATATATTTTTAAAAATTTAATTGGGAGAGTATAGTTGCTTGCAAAATGAAATATCTAGCTAAATATATTTCTTGCTTACATGACTTTTCTTCCTTTGAAAAAATGTGCTTTGCTAAATTATGTCAAACAATGTTTGTGTAGAAAGAGTTTTAGTCATTTCTTCCTAGCTAGCACCCTGGTATCCAATCCCTCCTGATCATAGAAGCTAAACAGAGCTGTCTTGGTTTGCATTTGTGTGGGAGACTGCCTGGGAATAACAGGTGCTACAGGCTAGAGGGAAGGACATGGCAATCCACTCCGGAAACAATTTGCCATTGAAAACCTTATGAATAGCAGAGAAGCACTGACAATAGTGCCAGGCATGGCACAGTGTTAGAGAATGTTTTGTTCTGCTGTACATAGGGTTGTTATGAGTCTGACCAGACTCAACAGCACGTAACAACAACAATAACTCCAATACATTCCTTTGACAGAGCGATCAGGCCTGAGCAAAGCTCATAATGTCAAATCTCCTAAATTATAGGGTTTTTAATATTATTCTTGCTCAGTGTATGCAATTTATCAGCTACCATATATATTTTACAAATAACAATGAAAGTCAAACATTTGTCTAATGAATTTAAGAATATTTTTCTCATCAAAAAAAGGCAGCAAAAAGTTTTCTTTCATTTGCTTGGTTTTGTTTGTTTTCATAATCTAGGACAATAACTTGAGTACATTGCTCTTGAAATTCAGTTTAGTAAATACTTTCATGCAAGTTAAATATAAAATTTTTAACAAAGCTAAGCACTGTGGCACATAGCTGCAATCCCATTTACTCAGGAAACTGAGACAAGATTGCAAGTTTAATGCCAGAGGCAGCCTGTACTACTTAATGAGACTTTCTCTCAAAATAATGTATAAAATAGTGACTGGGGGTGGTGGAACAGTGGTGGAGCAGTTCCCTAGTACACTAAGCCCCAATACCCACTACTGAAAAAAAATTGTAACAAAAGTTTTGTTTTAGGAGCTGTTTTTGTTAGGTGCCATCAAGTTGGGTCCGAGTCATAGTGACCCTATATACTACAAAACAAAACACTACCCAACACTGTGCCACGTATATAATCTTTTATATGTTTAAGCCCATTGTTGCAGGAACTGTGTCAATTCATCAAGTTGTGGGTCTTCTTTTTCTTTGTTGACCTGCCACTCTCCCAAACATGATATCCTTCTCCAGGGATTGGTCCTTCCTGACTACTTGTCCAAAATACATGAGATGCAGGCTTGCCATCTGTGCTTCTTTCATGGAGTACTCTGGTTGCACTTCTTCTAGGACAGATCTGTTGGTTCTTTTGGTAGTCCATGATATAGTCAATATTTGTCTTCAGCACCAAAATTCAAAAGCATCCATTCTTCTCCTGTGTCCTTTATTCGTTGTTCAGTTTTCAGAAGCATATGATGTGACTGAAAATATCATGGCGTGAGTCAGGTGCATTTTCATCTTCAATGTGATATCTTTACTTTCAATACTTTAAAGAAATCTTGTGCAACAGCTTTTCCCAATGCAATGCGTCCTTTGCTTTCTGGACTGTTGCTTCTATCGGTGTTGATTGTAGAACCCAGTAAAACAAAACCTTGGACAACCTCAATCTTTTCTCCATTCATCATGAAGTTTCTTACTGACTCAGTAGCAAGAATTTTTGTTTTCTTGATGTTGAGATGTAATCTATATTGAAGGCTGTGTTCTTTGATATTCATCAGTAAATGTTTCAAATTCTCCTCACTTTCAGAAGCAAAGTTCTATCATGAGTATAACTCAAGTTGTTAATTAGTCGTCCTCCAACACTTCTTTCATGGAGTACTCTCCATGAGTACTCCATGGAGTACTCTCCATAAAAAATTAGGAAGATATAATAAATCCCAGTACTATTTAACTTTCCAATCCTGATTATTCTATTTATTTTCATCAGTACTTTTTTGTTCAGAAAGGAAAATTTTGTGGAATGATTGTAAACTTGGAATCTAGAAAGAAATGTGTTTGGATCTCAACTCTGAATATTATGGGAATGAAGTAAAATTACTAAGGTACTATAGTATATGAGAACATAGTTTCCTTATATGTAAGTGGAGATACAATATCTATTTATTAGTAAGTACATATATGACTTCTTATTACCATATGAGAGTTAATGTGTTATATATTGCAATTATCAAGTCGGGGAAGCAAGATTTTGCTTCAGACTTTTAGTTTCTTGAAACAATGAAGGTCTATCTCTTATTTATGCAGCGTGTCCACTAAGAGTGAATAAATTCTCTCTTCTTTGCTGTCTTCATTCTACAACTTATGCTGTTAGTGTACCTTTGGAACATTGCCTGTTTCCATGGCAAAAGGAAAGAGACAATCATTTGAACAGTTTGTAGGTAGTGATTTACATTATGGTGGTCACTGTCTACAAACTGTTAAAATGATCTTATTTTTCTCCTTAGCTGACATGTGCAAAGATTTAGAAGGGAGGGGAAGTGCAGTCTTCCCCTGCCTGGAAGGGGCAGAACTGGAGCCGTGTGAGAGATGCCATTATTTCCATGTGCCCTGCCTCCATCATCTCCTAATTTCAGGAGTGACAGTATGATGGATCCACAATGCTGGAGGTACAAACCACAACTCACAGAAAGCTGCACTAAAGTTTCATCATAATAATCTCTGGATCAACTGTAATGCAGCATTGGGTGTGCAAGTGCTCTTTAGGTAAGTACACATTTCATGTTAATAAGGCCATTTGTTTTTGCTGTTAAATAAAATATAACTTACAATAATTACTACTGCCAATATGATCCTGATAGTGTACATTTACTGCATACATCTTAAGTTATCTCTTGATCATGCAAATAAAAACTTTTGTGGTACAAAGTAAACCACTGAGGAAAAGTAAATCAAAAGATTGGAGAAAATATTTGAAAATTTTATCCAAGGTAAGTATATCCTAAGTATATATAAAGTTTCTTCCAACTCAAAAACTGAATACATATAATGTAATTTGAAAATGAGCAAAGAATTTTAAAATATGAATGGATAGTAAGCACATGAAATGATTTTCAACATTCTTGGTCATTAGGGAAATTCAAATCAAAACTTCAGTAAAATCCCAATCCTTACCTTGTAAGGTGGATATAATAATAGTGATGATAATAAAAATGAAGAGTTAGCAAGATGTGAAAAAATTATATCACTTATAATTTTTGACAGATATATAAAATGCTACATTCATATCAGAAATAAGTTGATATTGTCCCAAAATATTAAAGAGACCCACTTAATGTAAGACACAGCAATTCCACTCATGTGTCTATCCAAGAGAGTGAAAATACTGAGAGTGCCAAAAAAGTAAGCACAATTTAAGAGATGTTAGCCATGTATTACTTAGTGAAGTTGAGTTGAATTATGGCAGCAATGTGTACTATGACCCTCGTAGTCACAGAAATCAAATGTGACATATATTAATTTTTTGTTATAGCTAAGCAGGGTTGGGCCTGGTTAGTACTTGGACAGCAGACTGCTTGTGAACACCTGTTGCTGTAGGCTTTGGAGAAGAACCCAGCAACCCACACTCAAAAATAAATCAGCCATTGAAAACCCTATGAATAGCAAAGAAGCACTAACAACACTGCTCCGCCTGTCATGCATAGGGTGTCTATGAGTTGGACACCAGCTCAATGGCACCTAACAACAACATATATTGAGCATTACAATTTTAATGTAGATAATGTGTATATGGTTTTGGCACCCTATGTATATGTTCAAACAAAAACTTGTGCATGAATTTTGCATGACAACATAAAATAGTCAGCAACTCAAATATTCATCAATTAATAAATGGATAAGTAAAAACATCGTTCATCCATACTTGAAATATCATTAAGCTGTAAATAAGAGTAAAGAATTGTTACATTCTATGACATGAATAAACTCTAAAGGCACTATGGTAATTGAAGAGCAAATCCTAATAGACTACATATTGTATGATTCTATTTCCATAAGATGTACAAAATAGGAAAATCTGTGCAGATAGAAAATAAATGAATAATTACCTAAGGGTGGGATTTAGAATACTAGATGGAGAATAATTGCAAATTGTATGGTATTACCTCTTTATAGTAATAAAAATATTCTAAAATTAGATTATACAGCTCCATAAGTCTAAATATACAAAAATCCACTGAATTTTACCCTAGAAACAGGTAAATTGGCTTGCATAGAAATTATATCTCAACAAAGCTGCTAAATATACAGAACTTTTAATATAATTGTCATTTATTGAGATTGATATGACCACATAAGTTATCAGCTTTGTCATGAATCTGGTTCCTATTCTATGATGGTTAATCTTATCCATCAACCTAACTGGATTGAGAAGCACCTAGAAAACTGGCAAAATGGACTTTTCTGTGTGTCTATGCAGGTATTTATAAAGACAATTGACATGTGGGCCAAGTAATTGAGCGATGAAGGTCTGCTCTGGATGTGGGTATCAGCATCCAACAGCCTGGGGACCTACATGGAACAAAAAGCAGAGGAAGAGGGAAGGCTACTCACATTTGCCTGCTTGACTCTTCCTGTTTCCTTGTGGTGGCTTTTTGTTTTGTTTTGTTTTGTTTCATTTCGTTTTGTTTTTTCTTGCTGTCCTTGGCCCCATCAGACTCTAGATTCTTTAGTCTTTGAGCACAGAATTTCACCAGCAACTCTCTTCAAGGAGCTTCAAGACTTTCAGCCTTAGACTGTCCCCTATTGTTTGAGGCTTCCTACTAGATTCTTAGGTTGAGCAGCTACTGGTCTCCTGCACTATCCAGCCTGCAAACCACCCTTGTGACTCTATTCAGCCTCTAATTGTATAAGCAAATATAATAAGCCACCTCATATATTCATATATATACACATTTCTATTTTATACTTATATATTTATATATACATGCATATCTGGTGTTCCCAAGCAATTTATGTCTATATATAGTAGTTTATTGGTTTTGTTTTGGTGGAGAACCTTATGTAATGTATTTTCTTAGTCTTGGTTTCTCTATGTGTCACATAGAAATCAAGGTGCTTTTTCTAGTTCCTGTATAGTTCTTTTGCATATTCAAATTAGACATAAAATCTTCTGAATAATAGTGATAAGATATATATATATATATATATATATATATATATATGCATTTCTTATCATTTTAAGATGATAATTTTCAGGTTATTGTCAATTTTTCTTTTGATTAATCTATTAACATTTCGAATGGGGTTATGTGACCTTGTGGAGATGAACTGGGGGAGTATTAAAAAGATTTACCATATTTTATCAATTTTTTATTTAATTCAGAATGAAGAAATCTTTTTAACATGTTGCAGAATCTAATCTGGGAGGTGTCCGATATAATTGCAAAGTACCTTTAGGAATTGGAAATCAGAACAAAAAAGTCTATTTAAACAGGAAACAAGTGAAAAATTGCATCTGAAGGGATCAGAGCGATCCTGTATATTTATTTTGCAGGTGTTGTTCCATTAGGTTTCACAGACAAATATGTACACCCTTTTGTAAGAGTTAATTCTGCTTTTTCTTTTTTGTTCTATAATGAAAAATTCTAAGTGAAGGGTTCTATAATGAAAAAAATCTAAGTGAACTGTTGAGGACTATAATAATAGGAATCGCTATGATTTATTTCCCTTTGAGGTGATGATGAAGGAAAAAATTCTAGCACACGATGTTGCCATTTTGACCTGCATAAAAAGTTCTAAATTGTAATAAAGGAAATAAGAGCACTACATAATAGTATACTCTACAAATGTGTATTTAGAGGTCAAATAGGAAATCCTATTCTGCATATGAATATTTCATTGAGCACAATGGACTACATATATTAAACCATATGCTAAATATTTTACACAGATTTTTTTTTCCTGTAGGGCGATTGTTGAAGCCAGGGCCTCCACATGCTGAACAAGTGCTCTCACTCTGAACTCCATACCTAGCCCATTGTATTATCTTTTATTTTGAGACAGAGTCTCATTTAATTGCACAGGTTGCCTCTGGCCTCAAACTTGTTACCCTCCTGCCTCAGCCTCCTGAGTCACTGGGATTACAGGCATGTGCCAAAATGCTTGGCTTATTCTGACTTTTAAAATATTCTTTTATCTTTTATATTTATGTACTTTTCTCATTTACAGAGAAAATATTGTTGAAAGCAACTTGTCACTCTTCAAACTAGGTTACAAAATTAATTGTCATTTCCACTTGGGCACCTCATTTTATACACACTGACATTGATATTATAAAGCTCATTTTCAATATGAAGTCCTGGGTTTAAATATGCCACACAATAAGAAAACAAAGCTCATTTTCATATTTTATCAGAAATGATGGCCATTCTGGTTATGAAGTTTTCTAAATTTTGATCAAAATGTTAGAGTTTATTTATTTTTTGTATCTAATCCACACCAGTATATTTTTACTTAGGATGAAAAGCTTTGTTAATCAAAATCCTTCAAATGATGGCAGGGACATGGAACAGTATTTTTAATTAGAAATCATTGGTTATAGAAGCTAGTTACTTCCAATATTTTGCGGGCCAGTTTTCCAATTCAGATTGTCCATCTAACATCCATGAGGCATCTGTGCTTTTTTGAAAAAGAAATAAATCTGGATTTAGAGTTAGAAGGTATGATTTGAGGAAGGCTCTATAATTTGTTCTTGTTGTTAGATACCCTAGAGTGCAGTCCAACTCAGCAACCCTATGCTCAACCTAACGAAATACTCCCTGACATTATGACATGCTTGGCATTATATCAGTGCTTTTCTGCTGCTCATAGGGTTTTTGATAGCTGATTATTTCAGGAGTGGGCTGCCACATCCTTCTCCCTAGCCTGTAGCACCTGGTATTCCCAGGTGGTCTCCCATCCTAATACTAACCAGGCTTTGCTTAGCTTCCAGGATCAGATGAGGTTGGATGCCAGGGTGCTATGGTTGCAGACCTGTAATTTATCACCTGCTAAATTTTGTCCAATATTGAAATTCACTTAATCATAAATTAGAATGGTAATTTAAAATGTTAGAATCAAGTTCACCAAGCTATTATTAAGGCAACAATGATATGATGCATATTAAAATCTGCTATAACATGCAGAAAATTTGGAAATACAAATGTAATTATTAATATAAAGGTATTGTAGAATATGCTATTTTAATCATTGTTGCCCATTAATTTATACTGACATGTACTTAAATTCCAAATTAATATTTATGAAACACATTATATTTCTACTATTTTATAGGTTCTTTCATAAGTGAGGGGCTGGGATTTAGCTCAGTTGGTAGAGCTCTGCGCTGCAGTCTCTGAGGTCCCGGGTTCAATTCCCAGCACCGCAAAAATGGGAGAAGGATCTGGCAACCCACTCCCAAGGCAATCCCCAAAAAACAGTCAGCCATTGAAAACCCTATGAGGGTCGCTATGAGTTGGATACTGACTTGATAGCACCTAACTTCATAAGTGAAACAATAGACTATTTTTTTAAGTTGTTCAAGATTAATTTATTAAAGACTTAATGATAGTGGTAGAGAAAGGTCAGCTATGGAAAGGAAAGTAGAATCAGTCATATACATGTGAAACAAAGAAAAATATGTTAGAAAATGCTTATGTGATTAAGATAATTACATGAATTATGTTTTGAGACCATTTATTTGTAATAAAGAATGGAGCGTCATCACCCCCTACCTACTCCACTCTGTTCTCCGAAACCATTGGTGTATATGATCAGTGAGTCTGAGCACCACTAACATGGCGAATGAATTCAAATTTGCTGTTTCTCCTTCCTTCAAAAATTTTCTGGTCTGAACAAATTTTGAAATTCTAAATAATTTCAAACTAATTCCATTTCCCAAGCATCCTTTTTGTCCAATGTGCAATGAAAAAGGAATATGAAAAGTTAATATATCTTGTTGGCATGGTTTGAATATTAGGTGTCTCCCAAAGGTCATATGCTTTAACTTTGGGTCCCATGCTGGTGGTGCTGTCCTGGGAAGTTGTGGAACTTTGGGAGGTGGGTCTAGCTTGGCAGATGTGAATCCCTGGCAGCTGGCCCTTGGAAGTTTTTGCTATGGACTGTAGTCCTGGTCTCTCTCTGTTCCTGGTCCACCGTGCTGTGAGGTTCTTTGACATAGTCCTTGCCAATGCCACCACAATGTCTACTCTGCTGCCATTATGGACTGATTCTTTGAGATCTCCCAATAAAACTCCTGCCTCCTAAGCTTATTTGGGTTAGTTTTTCTGCTACAACAACATCTGATTAATGTAGAGAATGAGTACCAGAGAGTGGGGTCATTGCTTTGCTTCTTAAGCGTTTGGAACTTGTCTGTGGAAGGAATCTGCAACAGTTTGGAGATGCAGGTGCAAATGGCCATGGAGGGCTTAAGGGGCAGTGCTGGTGAGAGTAAAGAAGAGCAGAATGCAGCTTTTGATAGAAATGCAGATGAGACTTCAGGGTTTAACAGGAAAATGATGACTCCATTGGTACTGGACTAGGGGCAATTTATGATATATTTATATGCCCTAAAGATTTGAATGAATCTGAATTTAAAAGTAATAAACCAACTAATTTGGCAGAGGTAAAATCACAAGGGCAGCAAGACATAAAGGATATGGCTTGGTTACTACTTGCTATGTTCAGCAAGATTTATATAAAAGTAGAGAAAATGGAAGAATAAGAAGATCGGGAAAATGTGCAGTTTTAAGAAGAAAAAAGCTGTGGCTTATCTAAGTTTATTGCAGACAGGGTCGATTCAGGCCAGGGTGCCTTCATTTTTAAAGAGATAAGCAGCGGTCAAGGAAAGCTTTGACCTTTCCTCTGGGACAGAAGGAATTCCCTCCTGGTATAGAAGAAGTTGGACAAACTGCTCCCATCTAAGGCCTCAGATGTGTAAAGGGAATGTCTGAAAAGCTGTCTCCCAGATTTAAAAACAGAGTGTCTGAAAAGATGTTTCCTGGAAAAACTCCTGAAAAGAGGCTGCCTGGTGAAATGATTTCTTGGCCTGGATATACAGAGACTGCCAATGCAGCTATAGTTTAAGAGGGTGAAGCTACCTCATGAGCTAGCAGCAAAACTTGGCAATGCCCATTTGGCGCTGGTTTTGCAGGCATGCAGAATGCAAGAGTGAAGGGCTTACAGAGGCCGCCATAAGGTTCTAGAAGATAACCGGGAAGGTCAGGAAATGTGTACTAGGGTTGAGTGCTATGCATAAAGCCCCTACAGGATGGATGCATGAAGCTTTGAGGGTGGTGCCTAAGCAGCAATGGCGACCTCATAATGTCATAGATGCTAGCAACATGAAGCATCTGCAGAGGGATTCTGCCAGCAAGAAGTAGACCCAGACCAGGGGTGGGGGGATTTGCAACAAGAACAGAGGGGCAGAGCTGCCCAAGCTTATTCAAGCCCAGTTGATGCCAGTTGTCAGATGCCAGATGATGTCAAGTGTGCTAGAAGCCAGACTTAAACTGACAGAGTTTGTTTGCGCAGTGGGATATCAGTCTTGCTATGGATTGATCTTTCCTTTCTGGGCACACATTCCTTCCTCTAGAATGGGAATGCTTACTCTGTGCCATTATACATTAGCAGTATATAATTTTTTTTTGTTATTGTTGTTCAGGGAACCACAACCAATTTGACTTGAGTTTCAGTGGAGATTTGGACATTTAAGCACAATTGATGCTGTTAAAATTTTGGAGATTATTGAAGTTGGATTAAATGGAGTTTGCATTATGAAGTGGCCATGGACCTTTGGGGCCCAGGGAGAGGGTCATAGTTTCAATATAAAGTGTTGCCCAAAGGTCATGTGCTTTAATGTTGGGTCCCCAACTGTTGGCACTATCCTGGGATATTGTGGGTTTTGGGGAAGTGAGTCTAGCTTGGCAGTGTAAGTTCCTGGGGGCAGGACTTTGGAGATTTTTACCCTAGACCCACAGTCCTGTTCTTTCTCTATTCCTGGTCCAACATGTCATGAGACCATGTAATACAAGCCCTCCTGCTGCTGTTGCCATGCTTGCCCTGCTACCATAATGGACCAATTCTTTAACTGTGAGCTCCTGATAAACCTCTTAGCCCATAATTTTGTTTGGGTTGATTTTCCTGCTACAACAAGAGCTAAATAATACACCTCTAGTAAGCCATATCTGAATGAATGAAAAGTTTAGGGCTACAGTTTCAAAATCTCCTAACAACAGGTCAGGTTATCGGAAAAAGTGATAAGGTCAGGTCAGTAAGCTAGGCAGCTGACATTGTCCAGAACTGTGTTACTGAGTAACATGAGTTATCAGCCTTGGCAAGAACCTGTATTGCTAGTCTAAAAACAACTCATGCATTTGTAATGAGTGCAGAGAAGAAAACAATAAACATGCAAATGCACTTCCACTTTTTACAAATACATTTTTATGTATATTTTTTAAGTAGAAGAATAGAAGAAACAGGAACTGAGAGAAAAAAGCAAAGTTTAATATTCTCCAGGATAAAATAAGAAAACTTGAAAACTATGTATTTTGTCTGGAAGTATTGCCTAAATATATTAGGGTATCAGAATAACAAATGTATCTTCTATTACAGTTATTAATTATTTGATACCTATTATAAATTTCAGAAAATGAAAGTACTCTTATTTGTGAAAGTTTCAGAAATATCTAAAAAAATACAATAAGAATTAGTTCCTTTACCATGTAAAACTTATCCAAATTTAAAATCTTCAACTGATAAAGTGGCAAATTCAGTAAATATACACTTACAAGATGGAAAATATACCTCCGTGACAAAGTTATGAAACATGTAGAGTAACACTGGCAATCAAAAAATAGTGTTTGACCTGCCGTTATCCATTAATCAAAGCAATCACTTTTTAAAATGATGGTTTAAAAAATAGAACCAGTAGTGGTGTTGGGAGTGACATTAGGAAAATATCTGACTTGGAAGCCACAAGGTGTCTAAAGCAGACAGACTAATAAAACCCCAAAACTATCTGAACTCACTTTTTAAGAGGTCTGAAAAATAGTCAAAAGATGATATGAACTAAGCAATTGTTCAATAAAGCAAGCAGTTTCAGATGGCCATAAAGTTTGGAGACATTTTACTCCCACTTGCCCTCAGTATTACCTAGTATGGTTGCTATTTTTACTTGAACAGTAGCAGCTAGCTCTTGCTATTCACCATTGAACAGGAGAGAGCAGAGCACATTTTGTTTATAAATTATTTTGTAAGCCTCTTTTAACCAGGCTGGGAGATCTCTAAAGGACTAAAGTGAGGGTATTGTCTCTATTTTGGATAGCTTATGTAGCAAACAGGAAAAACTGCAGCACCGTTCACAAAAGCTAAAAGGTGACTGCATGTTCCAGGAACAAATGATTCTAGGGAAAGACACATAACAGGAATGTAAAGCCTAAAGGAAAAGCTGGAGTGAGTCTCTGGGATATCAGTAAAGTCACAAACAGGTATGAAAGTAGGATAATGTGAATTATATGAAAAAGGGATACTCAGAAAAGTTCTAAGACTTAAAAACTTTGACTTTAGGATGACCCCTATGCCTAGATGAATCCTAGCTAAGGAGTGACAGAGTATCCCAGCACACAGACATTCTTCAGATAAAGAGAATGCTTGTTCCTTTTTCTCTTTCTCATCTTCCTCTCCTCCTCTTCTTCCTCTTCCCTTTACCACCCCTTCTCTTCTCCCTCTTCTTCTTCCTCCTCTTCTTCTTCCACTTTCCTCTTCTTCTTCCCCTTCCTCCTTCTCCTCCTCCTCTTCTTCCTCCTCCTCCACTTCCTCCTCCTCTTTCTTCTTCTTATATTACTTCTTGCTTGCAGCCTTAGCCCTGTGGCATCCGATCCCATCAGGTCTCAGAAGCTAAGCAGGGTCCGGCCTGGTTAGTACTTGGATGGGAGACCGCCAGGGAACACCAGATACTGTAGGCTTGGGAGAAGGACCTGGCAACACCCTCCCAAAAATCAATCTGCCATTGAAAACCTATGAACAGCAGAGAAGCACTGATAGTAGTGTTTCACCTGTTGTATACAGGGTCGCTATGAGTCAGATACCGACTTGATGGCACCTAACAACCACAACAACATATTACTTCTTATGTTGTTCTTTCTTTTTATATATTTCAACTTCCTTTGTTGTATTTCAACTCCTAGCACTCAAAGAAATCTTGGTGCAAACATTAGCTAAATATGGGCTGAAGAAAGAGAGACTTCAAAGATCACACTCAAGAACTAATAGTGTTTACTTTTAAAAACAAATTTGGCCAGGGAGTAGTGGCACATACCTGTAATCCCAGCAATTCGAGAGGCAGAGACAGAAGGATTGCAAGTTCGAGACAAGGGGCAGTGTGCAGAACTTAGTGAGACCCTGTCTCAAAGAAGTAAAAAAAAAAAAAAAAAGGCTGAGGGTGCAGCTCAGTGACATAGCACATGCAAAGCATGCAAGCTTGAGGTCCTGGGTTCAACCCCCAGTACTCCCATCCAAAGAAGTTTGAAAAATGTCCCAAGGCTACTAAAACCTTAAAAAAAAACTTAAAAAGTAGAAATAGACTTCTGAAGAAAAGGAAGACTTTGATTTCCACAGTTACCACAAATTAGCACATAAATCCAAAAAGGAAGAAAATATTATTAATAAAAGGAAAAAAATAAACAGAAATTATTACTGAGAGAACCCAAATATCTTTGTTAAAGAAATTATTATAGAAATTCTAAAATAGTTAAAAGGAAGCATGGACAAAGAACTAAATAAAATCTGGAAAATAATGTATACCCCAAATGAGAATGCAACAAAAGAAGTTATAAAAAGGGATAAAAAAGAAACTCTTGAACTGAAAAGTTCAGTAGCTAAATTGAAATATTCACAGAATGTTTATCAGAAGATTTAAGCAGACTGAAGAAAGAATTTCTCATCTTGACAAAAAGAAAATTGAAATTAATGAGTATAAGTAACAACAGAAATAATGACTAAGGAAATATGACGCAAACCTAAGGGACTTGTGGGACACCATAAAACTGACCACATAGCAATTTGGAAATCCCAGAAGTAGAAGAGAAAAAGAAAACGGTAGAAAGATAAGCTGAGGAAATATTGTTTGAAACTTCCAAAATTTGAGAAAAGTTATTAACATAAAAATCTAAGAAGCTCAATGAATTTCAAGTAGGATAATCCCAAGAGAATGGTGAGATCTGTTATAATCAAGTGCTAAAATGTCAAAGAAAATAAGAGAATCTTCAAAGTAGCAATAAAGAAACAATTTATTTATAAGAAGGATCATGGATCATCAGACTATCGTCAAATTTCTCATTAGTAACCTTGGAGGCAACAAGGCAGTGGATGGATAGATAGATAGATAGATAGATAGATAGATAGATAGATTGTCCTTATAAATGAGACAAAAGTTAAGATGACTCTAGACAAAGACTGAAGAAGTTCATCACTACTACATTTAACCTGTGTTGTTGTTGTTAGGTGCCATTGAGTTGTACCCAAATCATAGCGACCCTGATAGGATTTTCAATGGGTGACTGTTTCAGTATTGCCTCAGGAGTGGATTGTCACATCCTTCTCCCATTTTTGCAGTGCTGGGAATCGAACGTGGGACCTCAGAGACTGTAGAGTGGTGTTCTACCAACTGAGCTAAATAAATCCGAGCCCCACATTTAACCTATAGGAAATTCTAAAAAAAGATCTTCAAATTAAAATGAAATTATTCTAGACAGTAAGTTATGTACCATATATAGATGTGAAGTGCTTCAGTAACAGTGATAGAAACAAAAATAAAGGAATATTTTAATTTTCTAAAACTCCACATTAAACTTTCCACAGGACTTAATGGATGAATGTTCAAAAATAATTATAAAACTATGCTATTGGGAATAAAAGTGAAAAAATAAAAATTTTTATAGGAATCATATAAATGGTAGAACTTTATATAAATAAAATTTTATATGTAATTAAAGTTATAAATTGGTTATGATTCAAATTGAAGTCTTATCATTTTAAATGTTTTATATAGGCCCCATGGTAACCAGAAAGAATCTATAAAATATCCAAAAAGGAAATAAGAAGAGAAAAAAATGACACTAAAATACTCAAAATGAACAATGAAGGAAAACAACAATGAAGTAAATAAGACACTAAATAAATAATGATCTATTAAGGACACACTGAAAACAAATAGTAGAATTGCAGAAACAAATCATTGATGTCAGTACATATATTAAGTGGAAATGGACATACTTTCTACTTGTAAAACAGAGATTGTTAGAATACAAAAAACACAGGATCCAACTATTTCCTGCCCATGAGTGACTCATTTCACTTTTAAAGACACAATTATGTTGAGAATGAAAGGATAAGAAAACATTTATGCAACAATAAATGAGAGCAGGAATGATTATACTAATACCATACAGAATAAACTTTCAGCCAAAAAAAAAAAAATACAAAACAAAGAAACATTATATAGTAATGAAAGAGGCAACCCAAAAGAGATAAACCTATTCACCAGACAAAAGAGACTCCAAGTATAAGAAGCAAATATTGACAGAATTGAAAGGAGAAATGTTGTTGTTGTTGTTGTTAAGTGCCGTCGAGTCGGTATCTGACTCATAGCGACCCTCAGACGGTTTTCAATGGCTGATTGTTTCGGGATTACCTTGGGAGTGGATTGCCAGGCCCTTCTCCCATTTTTGTGGTGCTGGGAATTGAACTCAGGACCTCAAAGAATGCAGCGCAGTGCTCTACCAACTGAGCTAAATCCCAGCCGAAGGAAGAAATAGACAGTTTATAATAATATTTAGAGCACAAAAATCTCCAACTTCAAATCTAGATAGAACATCTAGACAGATACAAATAGAAAACTAACCCAACTCTATAAGCCTAAATGGGACTAGTAAATATTTCTTAGGAAATGGACTCAGTTACAGAATATACAGAATTTTCTCATGTGCACATGGAACATACTCCATGATAGATGATATTTTAGGTGATGAAATAATTCTTAATAAATTTATAGACAAAAAGTCATTCAAAATATCTTCCTCAATCACAATGAAATAAAACTAAAATTAGTAACAAAGGAAAACTCAAAAATACACAAGTAAGTGGAAATTAAATAACATACTCAAACAACCAATGAGCCTAAGCAGCAACCACAAGGGAAATTAGAACCTACTTTGAAGCAACTGAGAACAAAGTCACAACATACCAAAACTCCTGGGAGTCAGTAAAGGCAGAGCTGAAAAGGAAAATTAGATAAAAATGTGTATATTGAAAAAGAAGAAAAATGCAAATCAGCAATCTAACTTTATATCTTCAGATACTAGAACAATAAAAAATTAAGCCTAACCTAAGTAAAGGAGGAAATAACAAAGATTTGAACAAAGATAAATAAAACAAAGCATAAAAAATTAAATAATAAATCCAATGCAACAAAAAGTAGTTTCCTTGAAAAGATCAAGGTAATTGTTTATAACAAATGAGAGAAGATCCAAATTACTAAATCAGCAATGAAAGTGAGCATATTACTAAAGACATGAAAGAAATAAAAGAATTATAAAGAATAGTATGAACAATTACATGCAAACTAATGTCATACAAATGTTGTGTCCAAACTCATCAGCAGCAATACTACTACTGTGGTGTCCAATCCCATCAGATCTCAGAAGCTAAGCAGAGTTGAGTCTAGTTTGTATGTGGACAGGAGACTGCCTGGAAACACCAGGTACTGTAGGCTTAGGAGGAGGATCTGGCAACCCACTGCCCCTCAAAAAAAACCCAAATAATCAGCCATTGAAAACCTTATGAACAGTAAAGAAGCACTGACAATAGTGCCTGGCATGGCACAGAGCTGAGTAATGTTTCATTTGTTATACACAGGGTCACTATGAGTTGGTCACAACACAGTGGCACCTAACAATATTATAACCTTGATAAATGGATGACTTCTTAGAAACATACAGCCTAGAAAGTCTTAATCATAATTAGTAGAAAGCTGAATATAAGTTGAGTAATAGAGCTGATTGTATCAATAAGGAAAAACTTCCCAACAAAGAGAGTTCCTTAGCACATGCCTCATTGGTGAAAGTTTCAAAACATTCATGAAGAATGAATATCCATGCTTCTCAAGCTCTACAAAGAAATTGAAGAGGAGGATGTACTCCCTAACTCATTCACTGAGATCAATATTATTCTGATACAAAGCCATGAGAACATAACAGAGGAGGAGGCTATAGACTCATATCCTTTATTAGTATTGATTTTAAGAATCTTAAAGAAAATAGTAGTAAACCAAATTTAGCAACGTATGTAAAGGGCTATATAACATGAGAAAATGGATTTATTCCCAGATTGTGAGAAAGTTTCACCATATAAAAATTAAATAATGTAATACACCACATCAATAGAATGAATGAAAAAAATAATCATAAACAGCATTGAACAAAATTCAACACTCTTTTTTAAAATAAGAAACATTAAATAAACTAGGAATAAATGGAAAATTCCTTAGCATGATAAATGCTAAATATGAAAATATCCCACAGATATCATCATATGCAATATTGAAGGATACAAACGTTTCCCTTATAATTGGGAACAAGATAAGGGTATGCACATTTCCCATTTCTACTCAGTATACTACTGGAAGGGATACACATAGTGTTAGGCAAAATAAACAAAACCCATCTTTATTAGAAAATTAAAAGTAAAATTATTGCTGTTCACAAATGACATGAATCTATATGTAGAAAAACCTAAGTATCAAACACACACACACACACACACACACACACACACACACACACACACTGTTTCCTTTATGTGTAGGATTTTTATTTGGTTCTACTTTACTATTTCTATTTCTTTGTCACTTTGCTCTATACTGCTTACAAATTTTATGTTATTTTCTTTCCATAGCTTCTTTAGTTCACTGAAGTTGTTTAAGACTATTAATCTGAATTCATAGTCAATCAGCTCAGAGATCTCATCTTTTCATGGTCCGTTATTAGGGTGTTAGTTCCTTTGGAGAGATCATGTTTCTTTTATTCTTCATAATCTTTGTGTTCTTATGTAGTACTCATGCCATTTGAGATGACATTCCCCTTGCTGGCTTTTATTAGGATTCCATGGTAGATAAAGATATTCACTCTTTAGCCTGTAATTCTGGAAAGACCAAATGGAGAGTCCTCTAATTGTTTGGGCTGCTGTTGTTGCTCTGACATTGGATGAGGCGGCTATCTGGGCTCTCCTGTCTGCTAAGAGCACTGGCTAGGGTCTATCACAGTTGGAGATGTTGGCAGGGTACCACATGGCTTCTAGTCTGCTGGGTTGCAGGAAGTATTCCCCAGTTGGGCAGTCTTGCCATTTAAGATGTGAAGTTGGGCAAGGCTGCAGGCTGGGATCCAAGTCCAGGTGAAATTGCTACTTAGGATGGATGGGACCAGGAGTTTTGCCACTTAAAAGTCATGCCTGCGGACAGTGGTTCCATTTGCTTCCATTTCCCTTTAGTTCTGCAGGTGATGCAGTTGCCTCATACTTGTTTTCAAGTATTGGCGATTAAAAATATATGCTCTTGTTTGTGGAGTGTTGTAGTTGAACTTTCTGTGTTTGGGAGAGTAGAGCCTAAGACTTCCAGTTCGATGATACTGCTGACATCACTCCAATTTATGGCTCAACTTTTTAAATTAAAAATAGTAATGATTGTTAACCATATTTGGAAATTAAAAAACATCAAAATTATGCAAACAAATATATGACAATAACTGTCACTGGGTATTTCAGAATTGTTTGACTTCTAAAGATTTTTAATTATTGAATTTCCTACATTTTCAAAATGGCCCACACTATATAGTTTGTGTGGTTGCAACAATGGACTCAAACAAACAAACAAACAAACAAATTATGTGCATGGTATAGTGTTGGGCAGTGTTCCATTCTGTTGTGCATAGGATTGCTAGGAATCAGACCCAACATGACAGCACCTAGCAGCAACTAACAACAACATATATTCTGTATATTTATAATGGTTGTTGTTGTTGTTAGGTGCCGTCAAGTCGGTATCCGACTCATAGCGACCCTTTGTACAACAAGGGAAACACTATTGTCAGTTCTTCTCTGCTGTTCATAGGGTTTTCAATGGCAGATTGATTTTTGGGAGGGGGTTGCCAGGTCCTTCTCCCAAGCCTACAGCATCTGGTGTTCCCAGGCGGTCTCCCATCCAGGTACTAACCAGGCCTGACCCTGCTTAGCTTCTGAGATCTGACGGGATCAGATGCCACAGGGCTACAGCTGCAGGCATTTATAATGGTAACAGTCATTAAATGAACATTTTTTTCTTCAGACCTTAAAGATATTTAGAAAGAGTTCCATAATTTTACTTTTTTACTGGTATTTATATTTAATTTTCAACCATTTTTCTGGATTTATTTGCTTGGATTTTATAAGTTCTGATCATTAGGTATTATAAGGTCTCTTGATTCACGTCCTGAGGACAGAGATTCTCTATTTTTAAAAAATGAATAACACATCAAGTAAATAAGTAACAATAGCAATCCTTAACATAGTTATTATATGGAAGAGTTAAGTAGTGCCTACATCATGTTGTTGTTGTTGTTAGGTGCTGCCACGTCCAACTCATAGCGACCCCATGTACAGTAGGTAGAAACATTCCCTGATTCTGCGCCAGCTATATGATATTACATATGTTTAAGCCCATTGTTGCAGACACTGTCTCAATCCATCTAGTAGAGGGTTTCCCTTTGTTTAGTTGACCTGTCACTCTCTCAAACACGATGTCCTTTTCCAGGGATTGGTCCTTCCTGACTACATGTCTGAAATATGTAAAACACAGTCTAGCCATCCTTGCTTCCAAGGAGCACTCTGGTTGCACTTCTTCTAGGACAGATCTGTTGGTTTTTCTGGCAGTCCATGGTATACTCAATATTGGTCTCTAGCACCATGATTCAAAAGCATCAATTCTTCTCCTGTCACCCTTGTTCAATGTCCAGTTTTCATGACCATATAGTCCTACTGAAAATACCGTGGCATGAATCAGGCGCACCTTTGTCTTCAATGTGACATCTTTACTTTTCAACACTTTCAAGAGATCTTTCACCATATTTTTTCCCAAAGCAATGTGTCTTTTGATTTCTTGACTGCAAATTCCATGGGTGTCGATTATAAAACCAAGTAAAGCAAAATTGGACAACTTCAATCTTTTCTCCATTTATTGTGAAGTTGCATAATGAACCAGTTGTAAGGATTTTGGTTTTACCGATTTTTAGTTGCAATCCGTACAGAAGCCTCCATTCTCTTTTAATGATTTCTAATTTTCCTAGATTCATACTATGTACATTCCATGTTCCAATTATTAATGGATGTTTACAGTTGTTTCTCCTCACTTTGAGTCATGCCACATCAGCAAATGGAGGTCCCTGGGGCTTTATTCCATTTCCTTCATCAAGGTAGACTCTACTTTGAGGAGGCAACTCTTCCCCAGTAGTCTTTTGAGTGCCTTCCAACCTGGGGGGCTCATTTTCCAGCACTATATCTTACAGTGTTTCTTTGCTGTTCATAGGATTTTGAATAGCTCCTTGTTTTGGGAGTAGTTTGCCAGGTCCTACTCCCTAGTCCATCTTAGTCTAGAAGCTCAGTTCAAACCTGTCCACCATGCATGACCCTGCTGGTATCTGAGATACTGGTGACATAGCTTTCAGCCTCATAGCAACATGCAAGCTCCCACAGCATGGAAAACTGACAGATGTTTGGGGGCCCACATCATAGATTATTTAATTATCATTAACTATCCCAGGACTTGTGTGTGATGGTCCCATGTTTCTCATCTATGACAAAATTTTTATTTAACTATCTGTTCATACAAATTATACAGTCTATGCACATGGCTACAGACAAAACTCAGTATTTGTTAATATTTCCCTTTTGCTTTGGACACTAGGAAGTTTAGAACAAAGTGTTTTAGCTGGATACCAAAGCACATGCCTACTATCCCAGCAACTCAGGAGGCCCAGGCTTGGCTTGAGGATACCAAGTTCATGGTCAGAGGTAAACTGTGTAAAATAGTGAGACCCTGTCTCAAAATATAAATAAATAAACAAATAAAAATGCTAGAATATTTTAGGATATATATATATATATATATATATATATATATATATATATATATATATATATATATATATATATATATATATATATATATATATATATATATATGTTGTTGGTGTTAGGTGCTGTCGAGTCAGTATCCGACTCATAGCGACCCTCTGTACAACAGGGGAAACACTATTGTCAGTGCTTCTCTGCTTTTCATAGGGTTTTCAATGGCAGATTGATTTTTGGGAGGGGGTTGCCAGGTCCTTCTCCCAAGCCTACAGCTTCTGGTGTTCCCAGGCGGTCTCCCATCCAGGTACTAACCAGGCCCGACCCTGCTTAGCTTCCACAATCTGACAGGATCGGATGCCACAGGGCTACGGCTGCAGGTATATATATATATACATATATATATACACATATATATATATGTATATATATATGTATATATATATATACTTGCTTAAAAGCACTCATTTTTAAAAAGCAAACTCAAGTCTCTAAAAGATAGATACATAAGTATGCATAATTATAACACCCAGATAGAAGAATATTTAATTATTTAATATTTTGATATTTTAGGTGATTAAAATATTTTTTGTCTATTAACTCTTCTGCTAAAATATAATATTTTTGTAACTCACAAATAATAGAATCATTTTAATTGGTGTTTTATATGTGGAAGTATTTACCCTCTTTTAGAGCAATCATTCCCAAGAAACAGAAATTTCACAAGAGTCTTTTGACCAAACAGCTGACCTAAATATGGTTACTTATTCAAACTACTTTTCACGAGGCTTCAGAAGGTGAATTCTGCCTTATTTAGGGTTTTGATAGTCATTTTTATGTGTCAATGCTGCTAGGCCACAGTGCCCATATATTTGGTCAGATATTATTAATGTTTCTGTGAGGGTCATTTTTGGAAAAGATTAACATCACATTCATAAATAGAATAAAGCAATTTGCCCTCCATAATGATGGTGGGACTTATTCAATCAGTTGAAGGCCTTAATAGAACAACGAATGACCTCTCCCAGGCAAGAGGAATTCTCCCAGCAGAGAACTTTCAGATTTGAACTTTGATCTGCAACATGGAGTCTTCTTTTGATTTCTGGTCTACTGACCTACCCTGCAGATTAAGAACCCTCATAATCACATGAGCTAATTTCTCTTTCTCTCTCTCTCGCATCTCTCTCTGTCATAAATAGAGAGAGAGAGATGAGAGAGAGAGAGGAGAGAGAGAGAGAGAGAGAGAGAGAGAGAGAGAGAATGTGTCTATCCATCTTACATCCTATTGGTTTTATTTCTCTGGAGGACCTTGATCACCATAAGGTTTATTTCAAATTTGGCTACCTTAGCCCTACTCTGAATTTATTGTGTTGTTTAAGTCTGTTTACAATACAAATATTCCTTGTGATATTTGTCCAATTGTAGGTGGCTGGCCTTGGAAATTCCTATCAGTCTTGTCATTGATGATATGTTTTCCATTTCCTCCTACCCCTCCATCCTACTCTTCTTCTTCTAAGTGTACTTATTATTGATAGTCATAGTATGCTTCATCTGTACACTAGTCTTCCATGTACTCTTCTTTGAAGGGGCTGGGTTTTCGCTCAGTTGGTGGAGTGCTGTTCTGTGTGTTCTGAGGTCCTGGGTTTGATCCCAAGCACAGTAAAAATGGGAGGACTTGGCAGCCCACTCCAGAAGCAATCCTTAAGATAATCAGCCATTGAAAACCCTATGAATAGCATAGAAGTACTGACATAGAGCTGGGCATGGCGCAGTGTTGGGGAATGTTTCCTTCTGTTGTACAGAGGGTCGCTATGAGTTGGTCCAGACTGGATGGCACTCAAAAACAATATTCACTGAAGAAATGTCAATATTGGCTCTTTCTACTGTCCTGTTCTTGTCTAGTATTGAGTGATTGCTTTCATCCAAGTCTGTTGAGATTTTGTTGGAAATCATGGATTAATGAAAACCAGTCACAAAATAACAACACAGACATATTCTGTTTGGTCTGAGCATTTTAATCTGCAAAAGAATTTTGCATTTGAATTGAGAACTAACTTAAAAATCAAGAAAATTCATGTTGAAAAGGATTTTAGCTTCTTTTGAAAGTGGCTGGTTTTTAGCTCAGTTGCTAGAATGCCACTGTGCATTCTTTGAGGCCCTGGACTCATCCCCAGCACAGCAAAAATGTGAGAAGGACCTGGCCATCCACTCCTCAAACAATCAGCCATTGAAAACCCTATGAATAGCAGAGAAGCACTGACATGGTGTCTGCCTCAGAATGAAGAGTGTTTTGTTCTGTTGTATATAGGGTCACCAAGAGTGGGACCCTACTGGATAGCACCTAACAACAACAACAACAACAAACTTCTTTTGAAAAATAGAGAGTCTTGATGGCTAGAACAAGCCAGGGTTGAGTAGAGATTGCTGCTTATATATGGAGCACAAGTTTTCCAGCTCCTCTGACTCCATAGGATTTCCTTTACTTCAACTAATTTGCTAAAATTTGTTGGGTTACTTGTCTCTCTATGAGCATTTGATTTTAGGGAATACCTCAGCATCTGTCTCTAAGGAGTTATTAAGGAATAATTCTCATAATTACTGAAACATGACATTATTGAAATATTCATGTTTTTCAAAAAGAAAAGCAACAGCACTCATTTGAAGTTGTAATTTTTGTTACAAGATAAACTCAAACATATACACATATACACCTCAATAGTTTCATTAGTTAATAGTTCCACTACATTCACTTTTATATGGCCTTTATGCTGTTGCACATGTAAAATTATTGCCTTTTCTCATGCTTTCTAAGAGTTATATGAAGTGGTAACTTTGGTCAGTGGTGGAAAACTATAAAATGAATTTAACTAAAATGGATTATTTTAATTCATCTATTTATGCACTTACTGTCCTGGTGGTAGCAATTTCAGCTCATTTTCCATTTGGTGAGTACATCCTTTTGTTGAGCCTCTATTACTGAACAGTTGGAAACATCTCAATCCTTTTGCAGTCATTGCCTCATATTTTGAGAAGTCAGTTTATTGAGCCCCCTTGAATTATTTCACTAGAGATCATGGTGAGACAGGATCCTGGGTGCTCCATATCGTGTGATCCAAAATACCAGCAGGGTTTGGTATAGGAATAAATATTTCACATTTGGTTCAGGTGTTTCACATATAATATCTTTTACTTATCTAATTCGCATTATCATTATGACTAGGCACAGATACAGCTGAAATATGAACATATTCCCAAGAAATTCAGTAATCTGTGGGCAATGAGCATAATGAAACCCTTAGCCTTCCAAGAATTCAGGTGACAAGCAATTTAGAAAGCAACAAACACAATGAGTAGTGTTAACCAATAAAAACTTTGGCAAATCCTCTTCTCACGGGTATTAAACAATATTTGTTGAGTCTACATAAAAGACCAGGCCAAATACAGTCTTCCTGATTTCATTGTATGAATATGTTTGAGAGAGAACAAAGAAGTGAGAGGAAGTTCAAACAAGCAAACAATAAATAAAACAGTATCAATCCTATAGCCTTACAGAATTTGAACTGAGAAAAATCACCTAACTTTAAACTGCAATTTCTTTTTTCTAGCTTTTTTTCACACATGATATTAACCTTTGTCACTTGGAAATGACTACAATGATACCTACTCTGCAGGGTTATACATACTTCCTGACAAGGAATATCGACAATGCCTGTCACATTGTGGGCACAGGTCATGTGTTCTGCAAGATTGTGGTCTCTTTCTCTTTCTCCCCATGTCCTTTGCACATTGATCACCTTGGTATCAACTGGATAAGTGACTCCTGAGAATATCTTTAGTGAAATGAAACTAAAGAAGCTCAGGGTGTCATTTGCTGGATGCCAAGTCAATCTTATTGGGTGGTGGTAGTGTGATAAAGATAGTGCTAATACCTTATCAGATTAGAATGCACAGCACCTCAGCTTTCTTGAGAATACGAATGCCAGTGCTTTAGGCTCATTTGGAGGGAGAAAGTGGAGGGTGAGTGGAAGTAGTGAGGTTTTCTGTGGTCATTTGTTAAAATGAGTTTTTCATGGTGGTGTAAACTGTTTTAACAGCTTAGGCACACAGCAGAAAGAGAAACATAAATAATCACATTCTTAAATTCTTGTCAGGAAACCAAAGAGAGAACCAGATTTACTTGAAACTATGAGAAAAAAAACATGTCAAATTTACATTTAAATATGATCACTGACTTTTCATTTGCATACAATTATTTTACTAAAGAACAAAGATTTCCAAAAGTCAGAAGTTACCTATTTATAAATGAATAATCCAAGTTTTCTGATAGTCACAATGTAAATAAAAATGATTAATATAAGATTAGCCTAATATATCCTAAAATGAGATTTGGTGACTTCCAAAAAGCTTTCTGTTATCTTAAAATTGTTAGATCATTTACTCATATTTTACAAATAAAAACTGCTTAAATAAGGTAGATATTGCTCAAACCTAGCTTTATTTTTACTGCACTCAGGCAAGAGTGTTGGCCTCACTATCTTTCTGAACAGCTTGACTGATGTACATTGAAGATTCACCTTCTGTCTAATCAGCAATTCTCTAACCTTCAATCATGCTGCCTCAGTTAGAGGGATCAGTGGCAACTACATCGTCTTCACCCTCTTTTTTATTCTCAATAGTATCTGACATCAAGTCAAGATTATCTTTTTATGCTATTTCAATTATTCGTAGATTTCAATTCATTTAGGATGAGATTGGTTTGGAACAACCATGATGGTGTCTTTATCTTTGTAGGTTTGCCTTGGCAACCCCAATCTAGATGCATAATCCTTATGAAGGGCACCTGAGATTGCCAAGATGAATTTTTCTTTCTTGTAGGAAATCAAGGGTACTTATACTTACTAAGGCCAGAACAACATCCATTCTCTGACCATAGACCCTTGTAATTGCCATTTAGTGATGAAAAATCATGGATAATTGTGGCAAAGTGAGACTTTAGAGAAAACAATTTACCTCTTTGATCCTCAATGTGTTCCTACGAACAATGGTATTATTATTACTTCAAAATGTCCTGGATAGTATTGGTTTATGGCCTTGTGTACAAAAGGCAAAGTGTCTGGTTGAGAGTAAATACTGTATTTCAGTTTAATTTTCTTTCTCTGATGGCTTAGTGAATACTTAACTTCATATCTGGGCAAGGTAGAAAACATCTACAATCCCAGCAACTTGGGAAGTGGAGGCAGGAGGATCACAGGTTCCAGTCCAGAGGCAGCCTATATGAGTTAGTGAAACTCTATCTCAAGATAAAAAATAAAAAGGGCATTCATATTTCTTCTTTTGAGAACTGTCTGTTTAGTCCATTGCCCACTTATCTATTGGGTTGTTATTTTGGTGATTGATTTCTTAAGTTATTTGTATATTCTAGAAATTAGTCCTCTGTCAGATGTGTAGGATGAAAAGGTTTTCTCCCATTTGATGAGATCTCCCTTTAAGCTATAAATTGTTTCCTTTGCTGTACAGAAGCTTTTTAGTTTTATGTAATCATATTTGTCAATTCTTGGTGCTGTTTTCTGGGCAAATGGAGTCTTGTTAAGGAAATGCTTGCCAATGCCTATGTACTGGAACATGCTCTCTATCTCTTCATCTAGCAGTTTTAAGTTAAGGTCTCTTATCCACTTTGAATTGACTCTCACATAGAGCAAGAGATAAAGGTCCATTTTCATTCTTCTGCAAATGGACATCCAATTTTCCTAGCACCATTGGTGAAGTAGACTGCAGCTGTATCACTGTGGAGTCTGATAGCATCAGATCTAAGAAGCTAAGCAGGCTCTGGCCTGGTTAGTACTTGGATGACCACCTGGGAACATCACTGTAGGCTTGAGAGAAGGACCTGGCAACCCACTCCCAAAAATCAATCAGCCATTAAAAACCCTATGAATAACAAAAAAGCATGACAGTAGTGTTTCATCTGGTATACACATGGTTGTTATGTGTCAGACACTGACTCTATGGCACCTAACAACAACAACAACAATTGTGAATGGATTTGTGTAAATAGCCAATAAACAGATGAAAACTGCTCAATGTTCCTAGCCATTAAAAAAATGCAGACCAAAACAACATTGAGATTCCATCTTACTCCAGTAAGAATGGCCAAGATTAACAAAACAAATAATAAGAAATGCTGGCCACAATGTGGGGATAAAGAACCCGTTTGCACTGCTGGAGAGATTCTAAATTAGTTCAGTCACTTTGGTACCATTATGGATGTACCTTAGAAAGCTAAGAATAGACATGCCATATGATCCAGCTATACCACTCCTGGAATATGCCCAAAGGAAAATAAGTCATGATGTCACAGAGACACCTGTACTTCCATGTTTAAGGTAGTACTCTTCCCAATCACAAGGACATGGAATCAACAAATATTTCCATCAAGAGTGGATTGAAAGATTGTATTATATATAGCAAAGGAATTATTACCCTATACCCCACTAACATTTAAAAATAACATAAAATATTAAAAATTAAAATTAAAGAAAAAGGAGTTAGGATGATGTTCAGTGGTAGAATGCTTGCAAAGTATGTACAAGGCCCTGCATCCAACCCCCCCCAGTCCAGAAAGGAAGGAATGAAGGAAGAAAGAAAGAAAGAAAGAAAGAAAAAGAAAGAAAGGCAGGCTGTACTTCATCCCCAAAGAAGGTTTTGGACTAGGAGGTGGAAAGACACATACATCAAATTGCCCTAGATAGAAATTGCTGAGGTCAACTCAAGTTAAAAATGATTACATTTATACATATTGTATTTGAGAATCTAAGATACATGGTTGTTGCTAGGTGCTATCCAGTCTAGTGGGACTCAGCGACACTGTGTACAGCAGATGAAAACACTTCCTGATTCTATGCCAGGCACAAGATCTTATTTATATTTAAGCCTATTGTTGTAAACACTGTGCAATCCACCTGGTGGAGGGTTTTCCTTTTTTTCCGCTGACCTGCCACTCTCCCAAACATGACATCTTTCTCCAGGGATTGATCTTTCCTGACTACATGTCCGAAATATGTAAGACACAGATTGGCCATTCTTGCTTCCATGGAGCACTCTGGTTGCATTTCTTCTAGGACAGATCTTGGTTCTTTTGGCAGTCCACAGTACATAGACATCTCCAGCACCATAATTCAAGTGCATCAATTCTTCTCCTGTCTCCATTGTTCAATGTCCAGCTTTCAGAACCATATGATGCAACTGAAAATACCATGCATGGCATGAGTCAGGCACACCTTCGTCTTCAATGTGATATCTTTAATTTTCAACACTACAGAGATCTTTGCTACAGCTTTTCCTAGAGCAATGCGTCTTTTGATTTCTTGACTGCTGCTTCCACAGGTGTTGATTATAGAGCCAAGGAAAACAAAATCTTGGCAACTTCCATCTTTTCTCAATTTATTGTGAAGTTGCATACTGACCCAGTGGTAAGGATTTTTGTTGTGTTGATGTTTAGTTGCAACCCACATTGAAGGCTATGATCTTTGATCTTCATCAGTAAATGTTTCAAATCCTCTTAAGTGTGCTAAAATAATAACAGTTAACTAGTCTTCATGCTTAGATTTTCTCATAGTTGATTCTCTTGTGTTTTCAGCAGTTTAGAAGAGAACTTTGCTAATAAAAACCACATACCATTTTAACCAATTTCAAGATGGGAAATCGATATTTTCCACTAATACAAGGAAGCATATATTTGAATGCCACTGAATTAAAGAGTGTGGCTGGCTTTTAAAATATCCAGATGCATGAAGCTATTCTTGACACTTTAGCTTTCATAGGATCAGACAGATCCTTTGCTCTGGCAAATGTCTCCATCCCAGGGCCTGCATGAATGGGGTGAGTTCTAAAGATATAGTAAATCAGCAGCTGACTCATATCCTTTAGGGCCAACAATGTGGTTTTGACTAAAATAAAGAGGATGATTTGTTCATGAGTTTTAGCTGACTAGAATTGTTTAAGGGGAGTTGTAGAAGACTTTTAACCATTATAAAAATGTTACATTAACAGCTGGCACAAGCTGTGATGGCTAATAAAGTACTAGTCTTAGTGGCTGGAATCAAAGGTCAGAGGAAGATGACCGGCACAGATGAATTAATGAGTCCCCACTGAGCTCTAGTCTCACTAAAGGTGGTCTTTCCATCTTCCAGCCCACAATGGAGAATCTCCTTTCTTGGAAAAAGCCCAGTCTTTTTCTTCAGGTCTCACCTGGGTAGGTCACTTCAAACCAGGATTCTCTTCCTATCCTGACACCATTTATGCCATATGTCCTCTTCATGAGCAGAGCTATCCAGTCATACCCACATACACTGGGATTATACAGGGTGTGCATTCCCTGGGGTGAGAGTCTTGGAATTACTATAGATCCTCTGCACTAGACATCGTCACCCTCATCTTCATGAAGTGAGCTTTATATTACTTTATAGGACCAGTAATAGGAAGAGAAATTGGCAATTGGCTCTATGCTAGTTACACAAAAATGGTAGTTTTAAAAGCAAAACATACTTCTACTTTTTGAGGATATGGGACTTAGAAACAATTTGTAACAATTTTTTTGAGAATGTTCAGATTACATAGAAAATAGTTCTCAAGGGCACCAGAAGATCTTATGAAGAAAGGGGGAAATAAGCCAAGGACTCACTGCTGAGGCTACAAAAACACAAGCTAAAAGCAAACAATGAGATATCATTAAGGTGAGTTACTTGTGGTCATACAAAATGGAATGGAATGCACACTATGGTGGTAGTGAGGATGGTTAAAAAAAAAGAGATATCATATAAAGAAGAATCTGATCCCATTTTTCGCTGTCTGTCTGCTAGCAACTTTGAAGTCTCCCATCTCCCACTTCCCCTTGTGCCTTCCATCTGAGCCCACTGATCAGAGAGCCTGGGAGCTCCCTCCATTGGAACCAGTGGAAGATTCAAACGATGCAACCCCCCGACGGCACCTGAGTCCTCTCCCATTACTTACAACAAGCACCCACAAAGCATCCTTTGCTGACTCTTGACCTACTTCAAATTGCTGGGAAGAACATCCTTCCTCTCACAGATGCCTCAATGTCATAAGTAAAACCCTTTGCATAGCTTCTTGGTGTGAATGTGGTGCCATGAGACTACACAAACTTTGGGAGGGGTCCCTCCTGCTGTTGTGAGATGATCATACCACACATACATGCACCTGACATTTATTCAGTCAACACTTACATGCTAGAAAATTCTTGCATTGAGTTCCTAGTGTCCATGATTGGCTTCTTTCTGCATGTGCAAATCCTTCTTTTTACCTTTTTTTGTCTGAATCTTCCAACATGGGCATCATCCATCATATATTAAATTTTCCACAAGGAAATCAAATAAATGATACAAATTAATAGTGTAGGGTGGAATGATTTTAACCAGATTGGTTAGGTAAACTTTATTATTTATTTATTTATTTATTTATTTATTTATCAGCACTGGGGATTTGAACCCAGGGTCTTGTGCATACTTTGTAAGAGCCCAACAACTGAGTTCTCCCACCTCCCAATCTCTCTCTCTCTCTCTCTCTCTCTCTCTCTCTCTATATATATATATATATATATATATATATATATATACACACACACACACATATATATAGATATATATGTAGATAGATACACACATACATATATATGTATGTATATATACGGACTTGCAGGTGGGGGCGCTCAGTTGTTGGACTCTTACAAAAAAAGTATTTAATATATATATGTTATCTCAAGGCAGGATCTCACTAAGTTCCACAGGCTTCCTCTGGCTTCACATCTGAGATCCTCCTAACTCCACCCCTGGAGTCTCTGGGATTACAGGCATACGCCACTGCACTCAGATGTTTAGGTATACATTAAAAGGAGAAAATACAGTTGGTATAAATAGTGCCATATTCATCCAATACTGGTGGAAGTTCAAAAAGTTACACATATTCTGGGATATAGTTTAAAATACATGTTAAGAGCTCTGAAGTGTGAATGATTGCTTCAAACTTGGGTATCAAACCCAGGGGCTTGCAAATACTTTGTAAGTGCTCTACTACTGGACTGCACCCCCAGTCCATTTATCATTATTTTTTTCTTTTATTTCAAGTTAGGGTCTCACTAAGTTACTCAGGCTGCCTCTGGCCTTGAATTTTCGAGCCCCCTGCCTCCTCCTCCTTAGTGGCTAGGTTACAGGTGTGTGTTACCACGTCTGGCTCGTGCATGGTACTTTTACTCAAAATTCAAATTTAGGATTGAATGTGATGCAATAATAAAAGTTTTCTGAGACATCAAGAAACATGATATTAAGTAATATATTTATGTACGTCTGTATTTATTAGCTAGTATACTAATGTTGTTAATACTCCAGAGACAGAAAAGCTATAGGACATTGATTTCCCATTCTGAAAAGAGATGTAAGTTTTAGTGTGGCAACACGACTCGACCAAGACCACATTTCTATGTGAATCTGTAAGACAGCTTCTAAAAGAGATCTGCGTTTGAGTCACTGGCTGAGTAAAACAGATGCCCTGCTCCCAGTGTGGTTAAATATCTTCTGATGCCTATAGGACATGAAAACATATATAGAGAGAAGGAAAGGTGGATTTGCTGTCTGCTTGAACTGGGATGTCTGTCTCCTGCCCTGAATGCTTCTGATTCTCAGTGCTTCAGGTATGCGCTGAAATCTCTCTGGCTTTCAGGCATTTGCATTCTGGAGATCAATACTGATTATACCATGGACTGCCAAAAAAAAAAAAAAAACCAAACAAATCAATCCTAGAAGTGCAACCAGAGTGCTCCTTGGAAGCAAGGATAGCTGAACTGTGTCTTTTGGACATGTTGTCAGGAGGGACCAATTCCTGTTGAAGGACATCATGTTTGGGAGAGTGTCAATGAGAAAAAAAAAGATCCTCATCTAGATGAATTGACACAGTGGGTGCAGCAATGGATTTAAACTTAAAAACTATCATGTACCTGGCACAGTGTTGAGGAGCGTTTGTTCTGTTGTACATAGAGTCACCATGAGTTGGACCCTATTTAATAGTATCTAACAGCAACAGCAACAGCAGAAGTCTCTATATTTTAAAAGTTAGCTCTCAAAATATGCTTCACAGATGCTTTGCGGTCACTCAAAAATATTTAGAGGTGTTTAAAGTCAAAATTGTTTTCTTGAAATCATGAAGTGTGAATGTCTTCATCAATGTGTTGACATTTGCATTGATGGCAAAAAAAAACAATTATAGGTAAAGCTGCTAAGTTTTAGCACAAATCAAGGCAGAGGAACCAAACTCTAATACTTATAGATATATTCTTTACCATCATGTACATGCAGAAGAGAGAAAATATGAGTTTTCACTCAGGGATAACCTTGATGAAGAAGTAAAGGTTATTAAATAATTTTAATTAGATAATTAAGAGTCAGTAGTACACATAATTTTAATCTTTTGTGTGAATTGGAAAGTCATGAAGCATTTCTAATGCATATGGAAACATAGTGATTACCTTAAAGAAAAGCATTTTTATGGTAGGTTTGCCAGATGAACTTAATTCTTTTTTCATGCAAAACAATTTTTACTGGAAAGATAAATGATGGTTATTAGATGGTGTTTGTCAGACATTTTGATGGAAATGAATGAAGTGGACATCTCAGCTCAAAGAATTTTTTCCAATAATAAATCCTAAGCTTTCCAATGGAAATTACA